>BOPN01003360.1:125235-137735 GCA_017312705.2 Penaeus japonicus | reverse complement strand
CCCCCCCCCCCTTCCCCTCATTCACGTCGCGGTGAGTGTGGAATGGGGATGGCGTTAGGCTCACCGCTGACACATGTTTGGAAACTCATTAATCCTGCAGCCATATCCACACGCACACAGGCAGGGCCCACCCCCATCCTGCTAGCCCATTACACAAACACACCTGCACATATACATACAAAGCGCGCGCCCCCTTTTTATAGGCCGACCGACCGTATTCCATATTGAATGTTGTGACAGATGGTGCGGGATGCAGATCAGGTGGGGGGAGACCTTGTGATTTATTGCAACAATCGACAAATCAATCATCTCTCTGCATGAGTGGGTTTAATAACTGGCAGTGACGGGGGATAGACTGGGAGCCAAGAGGGAGAGAGAGAGGGGGGGGGCGGGGTCGAGAGCCTGGTCACCCGAGGGTCACTGGCCTGACGGTGCTTCTCGCAGCCCTCAAGCTATCGTTCTTCCTCGCCCTCTCTCTATTTATAAAGGTAAGCCTTGACGGACCAAGGAAGAACACATCCTTCCGAAGTAGAAATAAAACATATTTTCTCTTACCTTGCTCTTGGTTCTGCATTGAATGCTTGACTGAATTCTGCAATTTGGAAAGATAAGAGCGTAAAGCAAGCGACCCCTAACTTTCGAGGAAAGAAACTGGAATGCTTAGAAGAATTATAACAAGCAAGGTTTCTTAATTCGCCTAAATAAAGTTATACAATTACCTAAAGAACCTTAACGGGCTCATTTCCAAACCACGAGTTAGACCCATAATATCTGACCAACTGGCGATACACATGCATAATATACATACAACATACACGTGGGCGAAGGGGAAAAAGCCACCGCCAGATATAGCACCCTGGCAGATGCTCCCACCGAGGTCTGCGTCCTCCCTCATGCCCTCCTGCTTCTTCTTCTACCCTGACTCACCCGGGGGCAGTGACAGAGCGCGGGGGGGGGGGGAGAAGGGCACCGCTGCTCGACATGAGCTGGCCTGCTGATAGGGGGGAAGAAGAGGGGGGGGGGGGGGGGGCGCAGGATGCGGCTGGACGAAGGGGTGGTGTGACGGACTGTGTTGTACCGAATAAATACACGGGAGCGCGAATGACAGCGGAGTAGTGCGGGTAGGAGAAATTTGCTCCTACATTACGAATGGCAATGAGCACGAAAGAAAATAGTCGATAATATGTATCATCATATTAACAGTATCGTCGACAGTGACCAAGCCTGCAATGATAAGTGGCCATGACAGGGACTCGCTTTCACACAGAAGCTTGCGGCTGCAGAGAGTCAAAACGGGAGGCAGAGCTGGTAAGAACGCTGGGTCATGGTGCTGGGCCTGACATGTTTATTAATGACTTCGTAAGCTGAGGGCGCGCGGACGGCACTGCATCAACGCGAATCATATAATTAACCACTGCCGCAATCCCGGGAGCAATGATGAATAAAAAACAAAGATAAATGAATGGAAGTAGATGTGTGTGTGTGTGTGTGTGTGTGTGTGTGTGTGTGTGTGTGTGTGTGTGTGTGTGTGTGTGTGTGTGTGTGTGTGTGTGTGTGTGTGTGTGCATGCGTGCGTTCACATGCATCTACTTGTTTTTCTTGTGTGTGTGAATGTGATTGCATCCAACAACGCACCCACACACCGCCCTGCAACCTCTGACCGCCCCCTCCTCCCCCCCATCCTCCTAAAAACCAGGCAGCTCTTTACGAAGGTCATTCGTCTGCGGATGAAATGATTATGCCACGTCCCAACAAGGAAATTATTTTCAGCTGGCCTGCGCGCCACCTCGTCCCTCGCCGACGAAACGCCGAGGCTCGTTGCGAAAGGAGAGGAAGGGGAACGTGGAAAGAGAAACACGGACGAGACACAACGCGGCTAAAGATGGGGTGCAGGACAGAATACAATCAGAGCTCAGAGGGCTGATGGCTAGAAGGCGCAAGGGGATGGAGGGCAGTCGCACGCCCCGTCTACTTGCCTTCGTCTCCTCTCGGGCGCAATTTTGACGAGAGGGAAAGAAGGGAAAGGAGAGAAAGAGTGGAAAGATAAGTAAGAAGGGATAACTAATGTCAAGCCGTCGCCATGCATCATGAGAAGATCTTCACAAGGAAAAAGCTATTCGAAGAAGTCGTTAGTAATCTCATCATAAGCCGTGATAACCCATATTTTCCACCAAGTTTATCAAAATGAATGGATTACGTTAACCCCTACAATCGAGGATTAACCTCGCGAACTGAATCTGAATCACTCTCTCTATAGCAACGCCATTAGCCGTACGAAACAAAACCTCTGAAAGCAATTATGCAAATGTCACACTAAAGCATATGACACATTATTCGTTCCAACAGATGCAGCGTTAACAAAAATCTATACGATGAAATGCAACATGAATACGCACGTCGTTTAAATGAGCTACGACAAATGGCACGCCGACAGGGAATACAACCCACTGGCCATAATGGGGACAAAACCCAGTCAAATGCAACCCCCTTTTGGGTAAGTGCCGTTCCCTCGTGTGTCGAAAAGAGATTTCGAGAGGGACGGGAGGGTAGGTACCCCCCCTCCCCCTCTCTCTCTCTCTCCTCCTTTTCCTATACCCGTTTCCTCTCCCTCCCGTCGACGCTGAGGCTCTCTGCCAAGCCTCAACAGCGTCCCAAATGGAAATTCGAGGAACACGGTGGACTCTTACCACGTCCGTCGTTCAATAAGAAGACCTGATACAAGCTCGCGGTTGGTAATGTGCGCCGCTTTCCATCTCGCCTTGGTGGGGAAGACTGGCTGGCGCTCTGCTCTGATAATTGCGTTGCGAGTTCACTCCACACGGAACAGGAAGAAGCTACCCGCGTTCTTTAGAAATTATGGTAACGGGGGTATTCATGATGGTGCAAACAGAGGGTGTTTATCATCGTCCCTTCAACAACAATGCTTACGCCGTCACTTTACATGTCATCAAGGTTATTAGCGTGCAATGTAATCGACACCGGTCTGGGTGGCGAGAAGGTCGCGGAGGGGACAGGAACCATGGGAATATGAGGAAGAGGTGGATAATGGGGGAAGGAAGCTCTCTCTCTCTCTCTCTCTCTCTCTCTCTCTCTCTCTCTCTCTCTCTCTCTCTCTCTCTCTCTCTCTCTCTCTCTCTCTTTTCCCACATAAACACACACACTGAGCATGCGTGGTCTATGTGCGTGTGATATGTGGAGTGTTTATAATGGGCGTGCATGTTAAGGTTTCTGCAAAGGGTGTTTTCTCCAACTACTATTCAGCATGGCAACAAGTATGGGCTATCTCAACCACAACTCGTGCAGGTTTACAATGGACTAGAGCCGATTAGCCATGCATAAACAAGCCTAGACAACAAGCGTCGCAAAGGGAAGCGTCCATCTCTTCATTCGCTATGCGTTTATTGCGATGGAAATGTCAAGCTCGCTGTGCATCGCGAGGGGTATGAGAGCTTTGTTGGTTATGACTTCTCTACCTCAAGTTATACGGCTATTGACACTAACCATCAAAGAACCATAACATACTGTCGGACATTTGCGTCGGTGCAAGGCACCATAGGCCTAACTCAGTAAGCATTGGCTGAACCACATTATAAACAACTACCAATTGCACCGTGTATTAACAAACGCTTTCCGGTAAAATCCTGTCCAACACATAAGTTCATACGTCTCTGCTATAAAATACTTAAAAAAAAAAATTGTCGATCAAAAACAACATGAACGTCACAAATAAAAGGGCTTTACTTAACGTAACGCGTGCTCCTTCCGACAGGAAATTACAACTGCAACTTTTGAAAGCGCAGTCCTTGAGCAAGAACTGCAGGTGGACAGCAAAACAACATAGTGAAGACGCAAAAAAATATTTACAAAAAAGAGAGAGAAAAATCTTCTAATCACGAACTGTTGAACTTCCTCCGTGAGATAAAGTGGCGGACGCACGCGCTGCGAGATCCACCAAGACATTTATGCCGGCGCGCTGTTTATAAACAAGTCAAATGAAATCCCCAGCCTATTCCAAACATCTGCATTTTTTGTACCGTTCTTCAATATTTCATGAGACGGAGAGGAGACACATTACCCGCCATTTTCCCATCCAATTAGCAAATTATCAAACGGAGGAAAAGATAAGACGCACGGGTTTAGACCGAAGACAAAATCTAATTAATCGCAGCCACAGAAAACGGAACGAGGCGCTGGAGATATCGCTCCGCGAACTTCCAAGAATTTTAGTGAAGGGGCGAGAACGCCTTCACAGCTTAGCTTCCGGACGCAAAGATAACAAGATGAAGCGATATGAGAAAAAAAAGAGCAAAAGAAAGTCATAAAGAAACACGCTGTTGTAAGAAAGAGCAGAGAGGCAGAAAATGAGAGCTTCGGAACGCAATAATCAGACGTGACCGCGGAAATAAATAGAGACCGGAGTCCGTGCGACGTGGACTGATTAAACCCTTTTTTTAAATGCTTTAAGCTTACACACTAGGGCCGGTATGCGCGAATGGAGGGCGAGAGACAAAACCCGAGGACTGAGAAACGAGGAGGAGGGATAAAACACAGTGGAAATGCAAGGAGGGTACGCGTGAATAGTGACGTAGAGATAAGATAAAAGGTAAACAGGCCAGCGGTAAAAAATGCAAACCAGGCCAGCGGAAATGGAGAGAAAAATCAGCGCCACTACGAAGATTGATAAGCTATGCATTGAAAAGGAGAAAAAAAGACGATGAAGAAGAAGAAGAAGAAGAAAAAGGTGTTGTTTGCTGTCACTCTTAGAGCTTCGCAGACGTGGAGCAAAGGTGATCCTACAAAGATTTACGACTGTAACACCTATCACACGCTCATCTGTATTCTTCAAGGAAGGACGGGGGAAGGGGAGGGAGAGGAGGCATGAGGAAGAGAAAGAGGTGAATGAGGGATGGGTAAGGAGGGAGGGAGGGAGGGAGGGAGAAAAAATCAGAAGAGAACGGAAAGAGGGAGGAGGAATGAAGAGAGGGAGGGAGAAAGAGAGAAAGATGGAGAGAGGGAAAGAGGGAGGGAGGGAGAGAAAGAGAGGAAGGAGAGAGGAAGAGAGAGAAAGAGAAAGAGAGAGAGAGAGAGAGAGAGAGAGAGAGAGAGAGAGAGAGAGAGAGAGAGAGAGAGAGAGAGAGAGAGAGAGAGAGAAAGAGAGAAAACGTATAAACAAAAGCCGCTGCAGCGAGACAGCACACATTCCAAAATAAAACACAACCTGATGTAACGTTACAAAAGATGCAGCACAAAAGCCTCAACGAGACAATGACCCCCTTTCTCTGGCCGCAGCGTGCGCCTGGGGGAGTCATGGCGCCCGGGGGAAGGAGGAACAGCCCAGCTGGGGGAGGCATGTCCACAAGGGGGGTGGGTCAGGTGGAGAAAGGAGGGATGGGCAGGGGGCATATGGGCAAGGCAGGATTGGAAAAGGGGGAGGGGGAGTCATGTGGCCAAGAATGGGACAGGAGACATGTGGCCAAGGAAGGGAAGGGGGCCATGTGGTCAAGACAGGACTGAGGCATCTTTTAGAAAAAGCAAGGACAGGCAGTGGGATCGGCATAGATTGAGGGCCATGCGGCCAAGGAAGGGGGTGAGGGTGGTCAATCTGGTCATGTGGCGAATGCAGGGAGCCACGTGGCTAGGGAAGGACAGGGCAATAAGGCAAGGGTGGAGTTGGGGACTACCGGGGTGGTCGCGGAAGAGGCCATTGCAGCAGCAACATCAGTAAAAAGAGAAAAACAACAACATACGCAGAGTGAAATGTGAAGCAAAAAGTAGTCAGAGTAGCAGTGCTGCTAACACCCTACCAATACCCACGATCACTACCTACACGTGCGCAACAACGGGCATCACAAACACAGTATACAACCTGACTGTACATCGTCCAGCAGGATAAAGTATTAAAACAAAAACAAACTAAAAAACAAATAAATAAAAACAAGATTAACCGACACAAAGATCATGCGATGGAAAACCGGCTTACATACTTCAGTCTCTTCAATGGAATCCATCGCGCACTAGCTCGTGTCTGGCTGTAATTCCCGTCCCATTTCACAGGATGTATTTTGTAAGCCGATCCGATGCAGCTCCGACCAGCAAAGCGAGATTAAACAACGCTTCTCTACTGCAAATCCGCACAACACCGGCAAAGCAATATAGAGAATGAAATAAATAAAGGCAAAACTACTACATAATCAAGCCGCAGACTCGGGGCTACGTGATGGCCATTCCCGCCGTCAATGAGGACGTGTGTGTCAACAGTCAAACTTTGCAGTCGATAATAAATATTTACTCACGTTCATTCGGACGCGACTCCGGGCCGGCTGTGAATGATACGCCGGGACGTGTTGTGGGTACGTTTCGGGGTTACGTGCGCGCTCGCCCGCGTTTGTGAGTAGTGCGAGAGAGAGAGGGTGGGAGTAAGAGGGTTAGAATGAGAGTGAGTGAGTGAGTGAGTGAGTGAGTGAGTGGGAGAGTGAGTGCGTGAGTGAAATACAAACAGGCGAGATCATCTCTGAGTTTCCACGTTTCCGTCTGAAGGTAAATAGAGCAGACTTTCCAGACAAAACTTTAAAAAAAAGTCAGCCACACAGATACACACATACCAGAGCAGATCTAGACGTAAAGGCCACGCCCACAAACCTCCTTCACACGATATAAACACTAACAACACGAAGCCGCGATCTGACGATGCCAACAAGTAGCGTATAACATTGTCCTCATATAATCTCCTCCCCGCCCTCGTATCGATTCGCGAACGCACCGACGCACGCACACGCATGCACAATGGCCTCCTCCCCTGACCTTCCCTCTACAACGAAGTGGCCTCCTCGAGTCGCCTTCAAGGAGGGGGCGGTAGAGCAAAGACCTCAGATCATACCTTCTCCTGTGGGCGACGTCGGGCCTCGGTCGCAAGACACTCTTTCTTTGGATCATGAATAGCTGAGGGGGGGGGGAGGAGGAGGAGGAGGAGGAGGAGGAGGAGGAGAAGGAGGAGGAGGAGAAGGAGGAGTAAGAGGGGGGGAGGAAGAGGAGGAGGAGGAGGAGGAGGAGGAGGAGGAGGAGGGGGGGGGAGGAGGAGGAGGAGGAGGAGGAGGAGGAGGAGGAGGAGGAGGAGGAGGAGGAGGAGGGGAGAAGGAGGAGGAGGAGGAGGAGGAGGGGGGGGGGGGGGGGGAGGAGGAGGAGGAGGAGGAGGAGGAGGAGGAGGAGGAGGAGGAGGAGGAGGAGGGGAGGGAGGAGGAGGAGAGGAGGGAGGAGGGGGGAGGAGGGAGGAGGAGGGGGAGGAGGAGGGGGAGGAGGAGGAGGAGGAGGAGGAGGAGGAGGAGGAGGGGGGAGGAAGAGGAGGGAGGAGGAGGAGGAGGAGGAGGAGGAGGAGGAGGGCGGGAGGAGGAGGAGGAGAGGGGAGGGAGGAAGAGGAGGGAGGAGGGAGAAGGAGGAGGGGGAGGGATGAATAAGAGGGGGGAGGAAGAGAGGAAGGAGGGAGGAGGGAGGAGGGAGGAGGAGGAGGGGGAGGGGGGGGGGGAGAGAGGGAGGGAGGGGGGAGGGAGGGAGGGAGGGAGGAGGAGGAGGGAGGGAGGGAGGGGGAGGAGGAGGAGGAGGGGGAGGGGGGGGGGGGGGGGGAGGGGGAGGAAGAGGAAGAGGAGGAGGAGGAGGAGGAGGAGGAAGAAGAGGAAGAGGAGGAGGGAGGAGGAGGAGGAGGGGGGCGGGAGGAGGAGGAGTAAGAGGGGAGGAGGAAGAGGAGGAGGAGGAGAAGGAGGAGGGGGGGAGGAGGAATAAGAGGGGGGGAGGAGGAATAAGAGGGGGGGAGGAAGAGGAGGAGGCAGAGGAGGAGGAGGAGGAGGAGGAGGAGAAGTAGGAGGGGGAGGAAGAGGAGGAGGAGGAGAAGGAGGAGGAGGAGGCGGAGAAGTTGGGAAAGCAGAAAGGATGAAGGAAGAGAGGGCGAAGGAAAGTAGGATGGGGTGAGATGGGACAGGATGGATTTGATGGGATGGGATGGAAGGGGATCGGATTGACTGGATGGAAGGGGATTGGATGAGATGGGATGGGATGGGGAGGAGGAAAGATAAACGGATGAAGTAGGATGGGAAAGGCGGAGATGGAGTTTGGGAGGGGAGAGGAAGAGGAGAAGGAGGAGGAGGAGGAAGGAAACGGAGGAAGAGGAGATGGAGTAGCAAAAAATAAAAAAAGATGGAAAGAAGGAGGGTATATGGAAGAAAAGAAGAAGGAGGAGAAGAAGAGCACTTAGGAGGAGGAGAGGGAGATGAGAGGCAGAAGACGAAGAAGAAAGAGGAGGAGCATCTCAACTAATCCCACGAGTCACACCCAAGATCCTATCGCTTACATAGACCCTCTCTTTCTCTTCACAATGTCAGTCCTCTCAGTCTTTCTAATAACAACGTCAATAAGTTAAAATATAAAAGTGATATATAAAAAAAAGAAAATATTCCATCTCACACCCATGATTCATCAACACGATATAAATTAAAAAAAGAGAAGTTGAAGACAAAAACCGCAATACAACATCACTGCACTTCCCCTCCCCCCCCCAAAAAAAAAAAAGCAAACTCCACCTAGAATAACAGTCCCATTACAGTGCTATAAATACATCTCTCGCCTGCCTGCCGATACCCCCCCGCCTCTAACCTCAGCCAGTGTGGGTGTCTTGCCCTCTGAGGTCAAAGGTCAACAGGGGTGAGGCCGTTACTCACAAAGGGTCAGGGCTCCTGGCAGCTGACAAGATCTGCAGTTGGGCTTACCTGTGGAAGGAGAGAAGAGAGAGTCAATTACAAGGGTCAAACATTGGTATTGCAGAGCTCGTTAATGACAAAGACTTGACATCTTGTGGTGTCAATAGGAACGTTATCTTTAAAAAATAGTTTAAAACACGTACTCTATGAGAAAGACATGTTAAAGGTTGTTAATGTAGAATACTTACTATGAATGCCACTTGGACCTCTACAACTTTGATCACAGCTTTTTACTATTACTGCGATTCAATACCAATACCATTACTAACAATTCTAGCACTACAAAAACAATTCAATAAAAAAAAAACATTAAGGTTAACGACAAGTAAATAAACAACACCTCCTAATAACACCCGTCGCTTACAAATCAATAAAAAAAACACAAAAGCTCCCCTAAAAATGTTACCAACGACCGGCAACAGTAGGAGTGTCGATAAAAATGATAACCCTAATTATATGAGAGTCACGTCAATATCAATAACGAAGATAATGTTCATACGCTAGTATTATCGTTATAATTCCAATACTTTTTCAACGGCTGCAACAAAACTGTTCGGGCAATTTCACATACAGATTACTGCGCCGGTTTTTCACCCAAATCGTCGAAAACACTTCCATTTTTATAAAGCGACAAATACATTAAAAGCAAGTGATTCGGAAGACATAAACTGAAAGGGTTATTTACTGAACGGTTTACCAAGCCAGGAATGACGTCTCTGCATCGACCCAGACTGACTGAATCACTAATGGCTTCAGAGGGCCATTAGTCAACTACTTAATACATAAATGAATGACTGCACTGTAGTCCCCACTCTCTTTTGATAATGTAATCTCGTTCGTATATATATTACATTTCAAATGTAAAAACAAATCTAATAGTTCTTCCAAATGTTTAATTTTCGAGTATTACAACAGACAACAGAGAGAGAGAGAGAGAGAGAGAGAGAGAGAGAGAGAGAGAGAGAGAGAGAGAGAGAGAGAGAGAGAGAGAGAGAGAGAGAGAGAGAGAGAGAGAGAGAGGGGAGAGAGAGAGAGAGAGAGAGAGAGAGAGAGAGAGAGAGAGAGAGAGAGAGAGAGAGAGAGAGAGAGAGAGAGAGAGAGAGAGAGAGAGAGAGAGAGAATGTTAGTAAATACGTGTGTGTGTGTGTGTGTGTGTGTGTGTGTGTGTGTGTGTGTGTGTGTGTGTGTGTGTGTGTGTGTGTGTGTGTGTGTGTGTGTGTGTGTGTGTGTGTGTGTGTGTACGCGCACACACACATGCGCACACACACAAACTTTAATATTCCGCACAGGCATGTACAGTGTACACTTGTTGACCCACGATTAAAAATACATTACCACGTGCGCTTGTAACACTAACATTTGATATACAACCCTTCTAGAGGATCACGCTGCGACATGTCCTTGCCTATCCATCATTCGATATCCATCCCCGACTCTGCTTTCAATCCTTGCCTCTCTCATCAACCCTTCCCTCGGCTACTGCCCACATCAGCTGCCATCTACCCCTGCCTTTGCTATCCCTCTATCCCTTTGCATTGCGTCCCCAACCTTTCCTACGCCCTCCAAAACGCGAAACACGAACTACACGCCGTCATGTGTGAGCAAACATAAGAACGACACTAAAAACGGCTGGTGTTGTTGATCAGCAGAAGCAACAGCTGGCGCCCCGTGTGCAACTAAGACCAGACCTCCCGTAACACTCGTCACTCACTCGCTCGCTCGCTCCTCGCTACGCCTTGCCTCCTCACTCGTTCCCTTGCCTCCTTCACTTGTTCGCTAGGAGTACAGACCCTGCCTCCTCATTCACTCATTCGCTTACTCACTTACTCACTCGCTACTCCTCCCTGCTTCCTCACTCAGGGAGAGGAAGAGAAAAAGAGGGAAGGTGAAGGAGAGAGAGAGAACGGTGGAAGGAAGGGAGAGATGGGAGAGATGGGAGAGACGGGGGAGGAGGGAGAGAGAGAGAGAGAGAGAGAGAGAGAGAGAGAGAGAGAGAGAGAGAGAGAGAGAGAGAGAGAAGAGTGGAGAAGAGAAGAGAAGAGAAGAGAAGAGTGGAGAAGAGAAGAGAGGAGATAAGAGGAAACGAGAAGAGAAGAGAGAAAAAGGGAAGAGGGGAGATGAGATGAGAAGAGAGGAGAAGAGAAGAGGAAGAAAGAAGAAGAGAAAGTGAGAAGAGAGAAAGAGCAAGGAAGCGAACGACATGATCAATTCAAATAGCTACAGCGCGTTATTGGTGAGGGATCACTGTTATAAATAGCACCATTCCTGACCTCGCGTCGATTCAAATAGAAAAATCGAATGTCGCCGACACGCACATCGGATCACATTAACTTGTCCATGAAATAATACGAGGCCAAACATCGTAAAAACATCATCAATTTACAAGTCGAATCACAACATCCACGGACGCCGGATCATAAAATACATCCTCCCGTTCCATCAAACCCCAAACCATCACGTTAAAAAAACAAAGACAAAAACAAAAAACAACAACAAAAAATTACAGCTGAACGTCCCCCCTAAAAAAAGACACAGCGAAAACTCCCGAAAAATAATTAATCAAGGCAGACGTATAAAGATAATAATGACGACAAAAAGGGGCCACCATCCGAGGCTGGCCGACACGGGCGACATCCATCACGACCGCCATATAATCCTGACACAGATTATAACCCAGCGGGGCGCACGCACAGGAGGGGGATGGCGCCCCCCTCCTCCCCACCCCTGGAGAGACAGACAAGCCGTCCTTCCTCCCCTCCCCCCCTGTCGCCCCCATCACTAAACCGTACTACCGTCCTACGCCCGGGCATTCCTCCTCTCCCCCACATCTCCTCTCAGACACACGTGTTGAGCAGCGATACCAGGTATCTCTTCGTATCATTTGTTGTTGCTGTTGTTGACGATATCCTCTAGTCCGCGCGACTTCTCTTGTGTGCTACACCTGATCCCTCTCTCCTGTCAATCTGTGCAGTTTAACAATTCTTGATGAAGGTATGCAAGGCTGGCACAGTCATCAGATTTTAGCAAGTGCATAAACGTCAATTTTCAGCGTGCATTCTCTTAATGCGCCTTTCACTGCCTGTCAGCGAGTGACAAAGAGCCTGAAGCCGTGTCATAAAGCCCCACTCACACCACACGCAGTCAGCAAGTCCCCCCTCCTCCCTCCTCGGCTGACGGGACACAAAACCACATCTGTCTGCCGTGATGTGGCACTCGGGTGGCTAACGGCACTCGCCAATGGCCCGCATGATAGCTCTATCGCGCACCGTAACTACTCCTCCTCCCCGCCACGCACCACAGCGCCGGGGCGGCCACACGGCGCAGCTCGGCTCAAAGTGTCCTCTGCGCCCAATTTGCGAAGCCGTGGCACGGAGAATATAACAGGAGGGCAGACAGGGGCGGACAGGGGCTGGGGTGAGAGGCGGGTGGTGGAGCCGGAGGAGGTGGATGGAGGGGGGAGGCCCCGTCCTCCTCCCCGCAGCCTCGCCTCATAAACTCTTCCTCTTGCATGTTGTACCAACAAGTTCCACCTGAGCCCCGGCGTCACCTTCCGCGCTTCACGCTTGGTGGCCCGCGAGGGATGCGCCTCGTCTCGCCCGGAGAGAACACAAACGTGGCCGTATAAATCCAATTAAGAACAGGTGCTGACCGGCCAGGTGTTGTGAGATGATTCACGAGGAGAAAACACCTCACGAAGCACCCGCGCACTTGAGAGATTCGCAGTGGGCGGCGGCCTTTGAGAGTCTTTGTGCTGCT
>BOPN01003360.1:87735-120235 GCA_017312705.2 Penaeus japonicus | reverse complement strand
GACCTGGCCGACAAGTTCACAGTTTCCACGCGGAGGTCGGGGGACATTTTGACAATTCCAAATCCGAAATGCCTTAGTTACGCCCCCCCCCCCTTCCCCTATTGCCTCGTTTTGTGACGCTTTCGGTCTCTCTCTCTCTCTCTCTCTCTCTCTCTCTCGCTCTCTCTCTCTCTCTCTCTATATATATATATATATATATATATATATATATATATATATAGATATATAATATATATATATATATATATAGATATACATATATATATATACATACACACACACACACACACACACACACACACACACATCTCCTTCTTATTCTCCTCTTTCTTCTTCTTCCTTTTTTTTTTTCTTTTTCTTCTTAAAAATAAGATCTAAGTCTTTGAAATGCAGGACGTTTGGAAACGGAAAAATCTGCCAATAGACTCCGTAAAGGAACTTCCGCGTCTCTCATTTGCATATTACGTAAGATTAAAGAAATGGATTTGATTGTAAGAAATTATTATTGGATGAAGAAAACAATCAAACAGAGAAACAGACAAATAGCATACTGATAAAGAAAAAAAATTATAAAAGATAAAAAATGATAATGATAATAATAATAAAAGAGAAAAAAATGATACACACACAAAGGCACATAGATACGCGTATATACGTAGACATACAAACACACCCACACACGTATACATGCATGCACGTATACACGTTTACAGGCATACACACACACACACACCAAATACACACATATATACACCCCCTATAAATCAACCCCGAGTTAATATAGTGTTCCCCTCAGTGACCTGCATAATCCAAGTTTGTCCCCTCTTAATGCCACGCTTCCCTGCTTCGCTGTGTGCTCAGTGTTACTCACTCCGACAGACACTTCCTCCTCGCACCCTCTTTATCCTGTACTTCCTTTCCTCGCGCTTCATCACACTCCCACTTTAATGCGTCCCCCGTTCACTTCGCGTCCCAGACCTCTTTCGACGTTCTTCTACTTCCTTTTCTTTTTCTCCTTCACTTCCAGGAAGCCTCGCTCTCGCCCGTCCCTCTGTCGCTTCCACGTATGGGAAACGCCCTCGCCCGCCAACCAGTCAACCATATTCACGGATTCATTCTCTTTCTCTCCTCTCTCATCTTCTCTCTTCTTTTTCTCTCTCTCTCCTCTCTCATCTTCTCTCTTCTTTTTCTCTCTCTCTTATCTCTCTCTCTCCTCTCTCATCTTCTCTCTTCTTTTTCTCTCTCTCTCTCTCTCTCTCTCTCTCTCTCTCTCTCTCTCTCTCTCTCTCTCTCTCTCTCTCTCTCTCTCTCTCTCTCTCTCTCTCGCTTCACGTTTCCTTTCTTCAATTATCAACCCTCTATTGTTCCATTTGTCTCTTATTTTATCTCTTTCTTCCTCTCTATCTCTCCCTGGTCCCCCTCCTGCCTCCCCTCCCGCCTTTCCCCTCACATGGGTGTTGCAGGGATGGTATAAAAATAGTTCTCTGTAGGCAGACACAGCGCGGATTGAACCGGTAAAATAATACAGGGGAAGTTAACACAAAAATACTGACAACTGCTAACTCTTCTTTTATCTTGGTTAAGCGGCTTACATACTCCCGGCCGACTGCTTACCGGCCAATTTACGTGTCGACGACTCGGGGCAAAGTGAAGGATAGCGTCTCTTCTGCCTCTAATATAGGAACAAAAAAGATTTTGCTTTAAATTGGGAAACAGAATATATTTTTTGCCTTGAATACAGAGGAAAAAATAGAAAAGCATATAATAACATCACCTCTCCAGGTACTATACAATATAAGAAGCTTTCGGCAATCAGAAAATGCACACCGGTAATCGGATTACGGCTTCATCAGTTGCCGGAATGGTGTCATTAATGAGCATCGGCATTCCCAAGGCATTCGCCCAAGAAGTCTTCGCATCGGAGAGGCAACAATGCTACGGCTTGTACCGCCTCGCTTCGCTCGTGGCACTAGCCCGTCATCGCCGTCGCCGGTCGTCGTTTCGACACGAGGCCCCCGCCGCGGCCACTGACAAATACTGCAATTAATGACAAAATCGTATTCATATACGGCAAAATGCTCCAACATCGCGCGGGAGTTACATCCGAGGGAACGCTATTTACCGTGATAAACACGACGAATAGAAATCGGTACCTGACCTAGACAATAACATCCCACAAACACACCCATCTGGCTGCAATAACGGTGGCATTTAATGGCCATAATTTGGACCCGTTGCGCCACCGTAGCGGTGCTGCAGATCCTCACAACAAGCGATAATAAAAAAAGTTCCCATTAAAGAGGATTATCTTGCACTAACGACGCCAGAGAGTGGAAGGCTGGATAATTAAAATGACGAGTTGCACATGCTACGTATCAATTATGATCCCCATCCGTCATCCCGCGAAGATGTGCCAGCGCTATTAGACAACGGCAATGACCAGCCCCTCACCCTCCTCTTCTTCTCCCTCTCCCCTCCCCTCCCCTCTCTCTCCTCCATCCCCCCTTCTCCATTCACCTTAGCAACTTCTGTAATCATCTTGAGACGCAGCGCTTTGCCCCGGGACCTCCTTGCACGTCAACACACTTTAATTGATAAATCGTTGCAGGCGAACAGCGAAATAAAACAGGGGTTAATCTTACACACGCAATTTCGTGGGAATTCCTCAGGGTATAATTTTTCCATCGCGGGCTATTATCATTATCCTAATGTCACGTTAAATCATAAAAAAACATTGATATTATAACTATGATCTATATATCAAAGCTAAGAGCTGATGTGATTACATAGAATTTACATAAAATGCCATTTAAATCCTTTTAACGCAACTTCTCAATCAACCAATCGACCCTTTACACTCATAATATCCCCGGAATTTAAATGTTAATTCATCCAATAATTTGCCAATCTCCGCGTAAATCAAAAGGGTCAAATCACACAGTGATTACATTGATTAATGCATACAATAATTTACCGCCGTCCTCTCTTTATGCGCAATAAAAATCAGAATATCGCTTCCCTCACTACCCACCTGCCTGCCTGCCTGCCTCTCTCTCTCCCCCCCCTCTCTCCCCTCCTCCCCCTCCCCCACCCTCTCCCTCTTCCTCCCCCAACCTCTCTCTCTTTCTTCCCTTTCCCTCTCTGCCTCGTCCCCCCCCTCTGTCTTTTCCTCCACTCCTCCCTCTCTCTCTCTCTTCCTGCTTCCGCCCTTTCTCTCCCCCTCCTTTTCTCTCTTCCTCCCCCTCCCTCTCTCTCTTTTTCCTCCCTCCCTCTCTCTCTCTCTTTCTCTTCCCTCCCTCTCTCTCTCTTCCCACACACACACACACACACACACATACACACACACACACACACACAAACACACACACAAACACACACACTCTCTCTCTCTCTCTCCAGGAGCAAAAGGTAATATGTTGCTGCATTTCAATAACGTTGTGATCACGGCAAATTGTTCGTAAGTGCTTAATAGAGCCATAACGGCCAGGATACGTCGCCTCACCCTAACAGCCGAGTCCGTGGGGCGGGGAAGGCTGTCGGCTTGTCCGGTCACTAATCGGCTTTTGTTCGCGAGCGCCCCGTATTTCTTTCTTTTCACTCTATCTCTCGCTCGCTCATTTGCTCTTTTTCTTCTTCTCCTGGTGGGCATTGTACACAGACTCCTCTCTTTTTCTTTCTCTCTCTTCCTCTCTCCTACTCCTCTCCCTCTCCCATTCCGACTCCTTTCCCTCTCTCCCTCTCCCTCTCCCTCTCCCATTTACCTTATCACTGGTAACGCCTTGATTACGGACTCTACCGCTATGGCGACTGATAACGATGGCGGCGACGGGCATCACCTTTAACGTGCCCCGCTCAAATAATCCTCGACAACGTTAAAGCTTGCAATTGCCGAAATACACGTCAACCCTGCAACGCGAATCCCAAATCCCGGATAAACGTGTTAACTTTCGTCCCCTCGAGGTCCCAAATCCGGGACTCTTTAACTTATCCCCTTCCAGCATCCATTCGGATCCCTTCTTCTACATCTGCCCCTCTTCCGCGCTCCTTAAGCCGATCCCGTCCGCTCACCGCGCTGCAATCCTTCAATTTCTATCGGAGTGCCCCCTGTTCACCCCCCCCCCCCTTCCTTCCCTCCCCTCTCTATCAAAACCCCTCCCTCAACCCTCTACATCCCCTCCTTCATTCTCTTTACCCTCCCTCCCTCCTCTCTCTCTCTCTCTCTCTCTCTCTCTCTCTCTCTCTCTCTCTCTCTCTCTCTCTCTCTCTCTCTCTCTCTCTCTCTCTCTCTCTCTCTCTCTCTCTCTTCCCTCCCTCCCCTTTTCCATATCTCTCTCCATCTCCCCTTTCCTCCCTATCTTTCTGAAATCCAAATTCTCTTTTCCCATCCTATCTCTCACTCACTCCCTCTCCTTTTTCCTCTCTCGCCCCCTCTTCCTCCCTCCCCAATTCAATCCCATAACAGTTTAAAGGATGATAAAATTGTTGGAATTTAATTTCGCGGTGTGTGCAGTCACGTGACAAGTGAGTTGTGTTTGGCGGGGACCCTGTGACGTCATTGATTACGTACATTAGTCGATTAAATAACAGTTCTAAAGCCGTACTGTTTTTCTTGTTATTGTTGCAGTTGTTGCTGCGCTCATTAGTCGATTAATTAACAGTTCCAAGGACGCAATGTTGTCGTCGTTCATATTAGTGTTGTTGTTTTTACGTATAATATTATATTAATTCAGTTTAAGGCCGTACTATTTTTGTTGAACAGTCCTAAGGCCGCATTGTTGTCGTACATACAAGTGTTGTTTCTGCGTACATTAGTGGATTAAATAACAATGCCAAGGCCGCACTATTTTTTGATGTTATTGTTGCCGTTGTTGTAGCATATACCAATCGATCAAAATAAGTTTTAAGGCCGTAGCGTTAATGTCGTTATTCCTGGCGACCGAAGCGGTAACTAAGGTGACTGTGATGCACGCAGTTTTTCAACAGCGCGCTCCGAGGTTTCAGGCGGCCCGGAGCGAAATCAGATCCGGCAGACGCCACAGCAGCAGACAGCGCGGCGCACACCCGAGCGTTGTGACAGCCGGCTGGAAGGGAGAGTGGCGGCCAGGTGAAGATAACCCCATCAGCTAGGCGACCGGAGCGTAGGTTGGGGCGTGTGGGCGTGTGGGCGGTTGGTCGGGGCCGGGAGAGGGGTGACGACGACGCTGTGACGCGGTGCTGGCGTGCGGGTAGGCGGGGGAGGGGAAAGGAGAGGAATAGGAGGAAGGAGGGAAGGGAGAAGGTGGAAGTGAGAGAAAGGAGAGATAAAGAGAGTAAAAGATAAAAGAGAAAGATATAGAAAGCGAGAGCGGGCGAAGGCGAGAGCGAGTGAGAAAGAGAGGAAAGAATGGAAGGGAGGGAGACTATTCCTCGTGTTTATTAGCATCGCGTCTTGCCGTCAAAGGGGCGATTTTCTCAACACGTCGACCAGAAATCGCCTACCATTCGGTGGGTCCCGCAAAAGCCCTCCTCCCTCTCGCCACTGCTGGGTGGATGAAGAGTAAATGCTGCCTGATCAATTATTCACGAGAAGGGTCCGGGAAAGGGGTAAAGGGTCCTCCTCATCCCTCACGCGTGCCCACGATGTGCGAGCTGCATATATCAGCGGCCGAGAGAGGGCGAGGCGCGGCGCCCACCTCATTACCCTCCGCCGGTGCCAATGCGCGCCCGTCGCTCGCCTTCCCTGCGGGCACGTGCCCTTCGCTGCCCTCACCCTGCCCGACGGGGTCACGGCTCACGGCTCTCGCAACGCAGCAGGCAGCGGTTGTGGCTCTAGCTCTCAACGGCCACCTGTGTTACTAAGATGGAATCAGGGTTTCAGTTTCCCTTGTACGCTTAAAGTGTGGAGCATAATTTGATATATTTCTCCCGACAACAGACGTCGATTGTGTATCAGGAATGCTACCCGGTGCAACATTAGATTAAGAGAGTAAATTGAATGCAAGCTCTGAACGCAAAACACCCATTCCAATCAACATGAATTCGGAGCACAGCAGACAATACTGCAATGGCAAATCACGGGGCAATGTGCAAGATTTAGCGGGACTGCCAGCTTTCGGCCCACGCCAACGTAGTCGCTTCCAAAAACGGCTGTCTCTCCCCTAGCCCTCCCTTCGGCATTCCAACTATCCATTTAGGGTTCTATCCATCGTCGGGGCTTCTTACCCAGTTGATTACCCAATCAATTTACCCCAAATCCACCCATAACATATCAGCCATCTGCTCTTTTGCTCATCCTCGCATCAAGCATCCACGACCCGGATTTATCCAACCCCGGAAAGGGTCGCGCAACCGCTCCACAAAACCCGGCTTTCTCCGAGTCCGTTCTACTTCCCTTAACAGGCGCTTATATTAAACACGGAGCGAAATAGAGCAAGGAGATAAAGGAAAAGAAAAGAAAGAGATAAAAGGTAGAAGAGACAGATAAAACAAAGAGAGAAAAAAAAAATGTCAAAAGGATGAAAGCAAAAGGAGAACCCCGATTCCCACACCTGAACGCTCACGACCTCAAATCCGTGAGATTCGCCGTCTGCCGCATCCGCAGGCGTCGCCCGGGTTATGGCCACGGGAGCCACGTCGGGATCCGGCCAGTGTCGACGCGCCCTCCGCCACGCCAAAGGAAGAGTTAGGAGCCACACACGCCCATTCAGCAGTTTAAGAGTCATAACTCAGAAAGCGCCCCGCTCGCCTTTCCCACTGTTTGTTTCGGGGTTGATGAATGGCTCTCACCTACACCTGATACTTAATACCCAAGGGGGGGACGGGAGGAGGAGGAGGAGGAGGAGGAGGAGGAGGAAGAGGAGGAGGAGGAGAAGGAGGGGGGGAGGAGAGTAACAGAAAATGGTATTGGAAGAGGGGGGTGGAGGGAAGAGGGCGAGATAGGGGTAGAAGAAAGAGAATAGGGAGTGGAAGAGAAAGGGTTATGCAACAGAACGAGAACTAAAAACGGCGAGAAAGAAAATCAAAAGAACACGCAGGAATAAAGGAACGAAATGAAATGAACTAAATCCGAAGAAGGAAGAAGATAAAGAAAAAATAAGAAAAGACGGAGGAGGAGGAGGCAAGAGAAATAATAAAGAGGCGGAAAGAATTAGGAGTGACCAATGGTCTTTTCATGAATACTAATGGCAGGCCCTCAGTCATCCGACCAGAGGCAATGACAAGTGGATTCTTACCATGACATAAGATCGACTCTACGGCGAACCCTCCTTCCTGATGAGGGGAGGGGGGGGAGGGGGAGTGGGAAGACGGAGAGAGATAGAGAGAGGGGGGGGGGGGGGGCAAGAACGATGATGTATATTACCCTTGCGACGCGAGTAATGACACAGGAGAATTTGCTGGTCATCAGTCATCGTGATGGATCTTCGACCGATAATCTTGGTGGATGAGAAGAAAATGAAGATGAAGAAGAACAAGACAAGAAAAGGGATAATCAGAATGAGGAATAGGAGAAGGAATAGGAGGAGGAGGAGGAAGAGAAAATGAATGGGAGGTGGGGGGAGGGAGAGAGGGAGGGGAGAGAGAAAGAGAAAGAGAGAGAAAGAGAGAGAAAGAGATAGAAAGAGAGAGAGAGAGAGAGAGAGAGAGAGAGAGAGAGAGAGAGAGAGAGAGAGAGAGAGAGAGAGGGAGAGAGCGAGAGAGAAAGGGAGAGATGGGCGGTAGCGTGCGAAAGGTCATAGAAGAAAGGAACATATCTTGCAGCACAGCCAGTACAAAGGCAACTTGCAATACCACGTTTCAATATCCAGGTCTGTTTGTCAGGCCTGGAATGCAAAGCCACACTGGCAAAAATGTACATTCCAGGGCGATCACAGGGCTGGTGAACTTTGACCCCATTCCCATTCCCCCTTTTTTATCCTCTCCACACCTTCCCTTCCCCTAAAGCTACTTCTTTTACCCCTTTTCCCCTTCCTCTTCTCTACCCCTCCTCCTTTCCCTTTCCTCTTACTGGTCCATTCACAATCTCATTCCTCTTGTTTCTCCTCTCTACACTTTTCCCTATGCTTTCTCCTCCCCTTCCTCATCTCTCTCTCTCTCTCCCCTTTCTCTCTCTCTCTCTCCTCCCCTTTCTCTCTCTCTCTCTCCTCCCCTTTCTCTCTCCCTCTCTCCTCCCCTTTCTCTCTCTCTCTCTCTCTCTCTCTCTCTCTCTCTCTCTCTCTCTCTCTCTCTCTCTCTCTCTCTCTCCCTCCCCCCCTCTCTTTCTCTCTCTCTCTCTCTCCTCCCCCTCTCTCTCTCTCTCTCTCTCTCTCCCTCTCTCTCTCTCTCTCTCTCTCTCTCTCTCTCTCTCTCTCTCTCTCTCTCTCTCTCTCTCTCTCTCTCTCTCTCTCTCTCTCTCTCTCCATCTCTCTCCCTTCCCCCTTTCCTTGTCCATTCCCCGCGCGCGTCACGGAATGCGACCCGCCATGACGTTTTCACGCCCACAACAGCCTTGCGTAGGTGTTGTCTTTTGCGTCACGCCCGCCCGCCGCTCTCTCTCGCTGGTCTCTCGATGCAGGTGTGTGGAGGAGGAGGAGGAGGAGGAGGAGGAGGAGGAGAGGGGAGGGGGAGGAAGAGGAGGAGAAGGTAAGAGGGGAGGGGGATGAGGAAGAGAGGAAGGAAGAGGGAGGAGGAGGAGGAGGAGGAGGAGGAATAGGAGGAGGTAAGAGGGAAGGAGGAGGAGGAAGTGGGGGAGGAGGGGGAGGAGGGGGAGGAGGACGAAAAAAGGAAAAAAAAGGGGAAGAATAGGAGGAGGCGCAGAGCCTAGAGGAGGGAATTGGGACGAGGAATTGGAGGGGTGAGGGAGGGGAAAGGAAGAAGAGGGAGAGAGGAAGAGATGAGGGGTGAGTGCAAGCCGATTCTAACAAGCAACGCAAGTTTGAAAAAAAGACTTATTTGGAAGTTATACTAAGAGAGTTAACCAGTAAAATGCTTCTTTATAAAAATTATACAGCACGACTTTTCAATGTTAATACCGGAAGATGGCGAGGTGGGGACGGAGTGAGGAGGGAGGGCGGGACAGGCAAGTGCAAAATGATGGATAAAATAGAGAAAGTGAGACAGCCGCCAGCAAATTTAAACTCCTTAACAATACACTTAAGTGCACTCGCAACAGGAGTGTACTTACAGAATTCGCAGGTTAGGCGCGCGCCCTTGTTTAATGTGTGAATATTCTAGTAAGCAGATATGCGAATGTTTAAACAGTACACACACACGCACAGGCATATACATGCATGCACAAACATGCACGCACTCAAACACACACGAGCACACACACACACACACATTCTCTCCCTGACACAGAATTCTCTTCTATTTAATTTTCCCTTGAATTTCATAGTCTTTTTCTCTCCCCAGACCCATTTCATTTATATTACCGCCTGGCTAAATATTTTTGCCTTCCCTCCCCTTCAGTTCATCCACACTAAATGTCTACTTGTAAAATGGCAAAAAAAAAAAAAAAAAATCTGAAATAATAAAAATGAGAAAGACCGCGACTTCAAAAAGAAAGAAAAGAAAATAGAGAAAAAAAAGTGAAACGAAATTGCTTTCTCTGGCTACATTTATCTCCAAACTTGAATGTCCATTTGATATAAAACAATTTTACTCATTCAATGTTGAATCTAAAAACACGAGGAAAATAGTGAGGGTTGTAATACATGGATGGGGAGAGACAGTGAACATTGAAAGAAGGGGACAATCATCATAGATTCAGGTCTTTGATACAGGGATTTATTGCACTGACGAGCTTATGAATGCAACGTGGCCTTTCAAAGCATCGGGTCTGCGTCATCCTTTGTGAACTGAGTCCGTATCACTTTGTTGTATCATCTTCCTCTTCATTACCGTTGTCTATGTGTAATTTGAGCTGCTTGTTTCTCCCCCCTTTCTTATTCTTGTACTTGTTCTTGCTCCTGATTCTCCTTTCCCTCCTCTTCTTCCCTTTCTTCACACTCTACTACCTCTTTTTCCTTCTATTTTCTTCTTCTTCTTAATCCTCTTCCTCCGCCTCCTCTTCTCCCTCTCCCTCTTCCTCTTCCTCCGCGTCCTCTTCTTCCTCTTCCTCCGCCTCCTCTTCTTCCTCTTCCTCCACCTCCTCTTTTCCCTCTTCCTCTACCCCCTCCTCTTCCTGTTCCTCTTCATCTTCTTCTTCCTCCCCCTCCTCTTCCCGAGCCCCAGTCCGACTTAAGCTGGGCGAGGGATGAATAATAACATACAGGCTGGAGATTGGCTCCGGCCGGCTAAATTAACTTTTTGATGGGAGAGGGAAGGTTGCACGGCCTCTAAGGGATGCGAGGGGAGAGGGAAGAGGGGAGGGAGGAGGGGGAAAGGGGAGGGGGAAGGATATGACAGAAAGACCGAGATGAAAGTAGGAGGAACACTAAATTGAAACACAGATAACAAATTCATCTGAGCTCTTATTTTCCGTTATTGCACACGTGAACATCGTCACTGAATTCTCAAAATTGAATTTCTAATTAGGTTTATACATCACACACACACACACACACACAGTAACAACAACGTCGAGCTTTTACAAAAGCCTATATTAGCTTTGTCTTGGCCCCAAAACCCATTCATTTAGCGATTTGCCTAACGATCAATCAGCGACTAACGGGGAACTCGACCCCTACATTGTCCCTTCACTCCTACGATGAAGAGCGATGACCCCCCGACGATCCCCGACTTACCTCTGCCGCCCCTTGTGATCTCCTGCGACCCCCCCCCCCCCCCATCCCATATGACATCCCCCCCATCCCCTCACATATGTCTCAAGACTCAAGACCCCTTCGGCACCCCTACGACTCCCCACGACTCCTTCAGCTTCCTACATGTCCTATCACAGCTTCCTGGGACCCTCTCGCGATCCTCCCCATCCCCCACCCCTCCCTCCTTGTACTCGCTGACCTGGCCTTTCGCTCGGACGAGGGGCTTCGCGATGAATGGGACAGCACTGCTAGATTAACGAAACCATATTTGCCGCCGTTTTCTCAGTATACACATAGGGGACACTCCTCGGAGTCGGTGAATATTTTTGCATTTTAATTACAAACGTTGTGGAGAAATAAGATATCTAGATATTTTGAAATATCAAAGAAACTAAGAGGATTTTAAAAGATGAGCAAAATTTTACATTCAATTGACATAGCGAGTACAAAAGGATAAAAGTCGGGCCAAGTTTCTGACACGAAGGATTCGAACTAGCCTAATCCGTAAGATCTGAAGTGGCGTATTCGCGCAAAATTCTAATGGCTATTTCTCACCTCCGTAAGTTATTTTGTAGAAGTAAGAAATTAGGAAATTAGTGCTAAGTACCTAAACACTATAATCCCTCTTGCCATCATCCTTTAATCCTCCTAAAATGGCAGGAATCACGATTTCCATAAAAAAAAAAAAAAAAAAAAAAAATGCAGCCAAAATAACATGGCGTCACTGGAATGGAGATACACGTCGTATAGCGGGACGGGGGGGGCGGGGAGGGAGCAGGTGGGATGGTTACCAAGAACCATTGCTGGTACTTGGGTTAGTATGTATGGTAGTGGTAAACTGGGATTGTATGGAAGGTGGTGGTAATTTGTGTCGTATGTATAGTGGTGGTAACTGAGATGGTATATAAGTTTCGGAGAAAAAGGAGGTTGCTTTGTCCCGGTTTTCGACGCAAGGGAGGGGTGAAGGGGAAGAGGAGAGGGGAAAGAGGACAGAGACGAGGAAAGTTGAATAAGAGAGAGGAAGGGAAGTGGGGAAAGTGGAGAGGGGATGGGAAGGAGGGAAAAGAAGAGGAAGGTTAGAGAAAACGAGGAAGGAAGGAAGGAAGGGGAAGAGAAAGAGGCAAGGGATAAGAGAAAGACAATTGGTAGAGAAGAAAGGGGACGTGAGGAAGGGCAGGCGATAGGAGGTATTCCTGGCAAATCCCCGGTCGTTTACCAGGTCGTCCTCGCTCCCTCATATGCCTCCCTCCCTCCCCCAAGCCTCCCCCATCCCACCGCATTACAGTCAGAGCTCAGGACGAACTGCAGGTAATCGAATGTATGACGCTGTGATTAGATGGACCGGCGCGTCTGGTTTAATCAAAGCTAGACACCTGGTAGGTCGCTCGCCGATAACATCAATCACAGCTGCTTCGCAATTCATTACTTGATCATCAGACACCCTAATTACACTGTGAATATGGGCTATTAAGAAAAGCGTGTGGTAGGCTATCGGTCGTTATCTTGACGGATTCAAATTTATCTGATTAGATACAGAGAGTAAACAGATTTCGTCATTGTGAAAGGGCACAGAGTGGACATTTTGATACACAAATGTAAGGAATATGAATACTACTTGCATATAATGTCATACATATGCATCAATATCATTATCAGCATCATATAGTATACCCCGTGTATAATATGGCTTGTATGTTTGTCTTATATACACACGCACGCACGCACTAAACCGAAAGAGGCCATAACCCTTGATCCGCGCATATGGCCTTCGATAGCCAAGCCTGGCCCTCCGCACTGGCTCAACGGGGCCGCTTTACCTACGGTCTATACCTGGCCTTACCCTCACTCGTCCTCGCCGTCCACGTGAGGTAGTTACACCAGTTTAAATGCCGAACTACGGTAGGTAGACCTTATGATTTAATGCCCGGCTGGTGTGACGTACTGACCATTTGGGGTAAACGTGGGGGTAGAAACAAGCCATTTAAAAGAGAAAGAGAGAGAGAGAGAGAGAAAGAAGAAAAGACATAGATATATGTCGGTAAATATAGTTCTTCCCATTCGGAAAACATACTGCCGTGACACCTAACACGTGTGCAGCGAACGTCCTAGTCTCTCGCGTGTAAACAAACTTCCAAATCGACGGCTGGTATGCATGGCAAGCAAATCCAGCTTAAAGACCCAACAAATCCACACTAAGCTTGCCATCGACCGGCCAGAGATCCAGCTCGCTCCGTTCAATCAAAGCGTCACATCTGCTGTGTATAAATCAGCGGTCAAACGCAATTTTTCAGCGGGGTTTTAACTGAATAACTGAATACATATTTGTAAAGGACAAATTTGTATTTGTATTTGCGCCTGACAAACAATGAATCTGTTATTTGCATTTATATTTGACTCTCTCCATTTATGTCTGCAAGAGTGTTTGTGTGTGCGTTCGCATGTGCATTTCACTAATTGGTTGAGTTCAGAGAGAGAGAGAGAGAGAGAGAGAAAGAGACGGAAACACACACACACACACACACACACACACACACACACACACACACACACACACACGCCATTCATACACGTTCACTCGATGTCTTCATTTCACCGCCGCCGCACCCCGTGACACACACACACACACACACACACATACATATATATATGTCACTCCATCTCTCTCTCTCTATATATATATATATTATATATATATTATATTATATATAGAGAGAGAGTGAGAGAGAGAGATGGAGTGACAGGGAGAGAGGGAAAGAGAGAAAGAGGGAGAGAGGGAGGGGAAAGGGAAGGAGGGGAGAAAGAGAAATAGATACACACACAGCGAGCGAGCGAGAGAGATGGAGCGAGAGGGAAAGAGAGAGGGGAGAGAAAGAGAGAGAGATAGACACATACACACATAGCGAGCGAGCGAGAGAGATGGAGTAAGAGGGAAAGAGGGATAGGAGAGAAAGAGAGAGATAGACACATACAAACACAGCGAGCGAACGAGCGAGAGACAGAACATAAAGCTACTCTTCACAGCCTTCAAACGAAAACAAGAAAAATTGTCGTAAGAAGCTATCGGTTTCATTTCTTCTGGCCGCCCCTGTCCCCGGGCGAGGCGCGTGCCCCTCTGCCCCCGTCCGAGGCAGCACAAGGGAGCGGCGTGTGCCACTGTCACGTCCCTTCAGGCACACGCCGGAGCCTCGAGGGAAACAAAACCATCGGGGGCGTTAACGTCGCCGCCCCAGACAGGCCGCACTTCAAACTCGCTTCTCGCTTTTGGCGCACGCACGGATGGGACCGAGTTTTTCCGTACATACAAACACAACATAAATAATAATAATGAAGTGTGTGTGTCTATGTATGTATACATTATATACTTACATACATATATACACACACATACATATATATATATATATTTGTTTGTATATATATATACATATACATACAAACACACACATATATACATACACACATCTATACACACATACATGTGTGCGTGTGTGTAGACTTCAAAATGTTACCTTTCCAGAAATGTTCTAACTTCTTATCACCGCCTTTCCTCCCTCCTCGTCTCTCTTACCTATCTTCCATCATTCACTTCTTCTCACAGTCCCTCCTCCTCAACCATCCCTTGAATTTCGTCTCTCATCCCCTCATCCCCCTCCCCCCCTCGTCCCCTCCCTTCTCTTCTCCTCCCTCAACCTCTCTTCCATTCGCCTTTCTCTGCCTCCGCTGATAACCTCTCTGTAAGGCCTTCCTGCCGAGGATAAAGAGGATCACGGAACTTTGCTCCTTCTGCAAAAGATCACATTTTTTTCCTCCTTTCTCTCTCCGGCGCTTTTCCTGTCCCTCTTGCTCCATCTCCTCGCAACATTTCTTGACCATTTTGAGGTCGTTCATTTACCTATACCTATATGTTACGTCTATGTCTACTAATCTATCTATGATAAGCATGAAACCCGAAGAAAATGAAATTCAAGAAAAGATGAGGGCAGGGGTGGGAAGTAAGTTTCAGCATCCAAGTGCTTGGCAAAAGAGTCATAATGCAATCACTGTAGGTGTAAAATTCCGTTAAAATCTTGACCATTATTACTTATAATAACCTTGATTATATGTGCCTATTTCTTTTCCTTACTGCCGAGGGATTCTACGTATGAACAATAAATAACTAGATAAATAAAAATATAGGATCCAAAATATAGAAATAAAAACAATGTTTCACCTTTACCTCTGAGTCCTCACCCAGCAAAAAAAGAAAACTATCACAGTATGCTATCGGCAAAGATTACTATCATAATCCAAGCCACACGTAGATTCCACCCGACGCCAAATTTATTTTAATTATTTCACCCTTTCCTCTAATTAATAATCATTCAATTGGGGCCAATAACTCTCAGAGACTTTCGCCTAAGATTACCCCTTTTTTATATCAACTCGACCCACCTTTTGAGCATATAAATGGGCGGTGGAACGGAGTTGAAGAAATCGTCACTTACCGTATGTTTCCCTAAGGTGAAACTGAGGTCACGCCTTCTGCGGAAGAGGAGAAAAATGCATTAGAATTAAGGCTTTAACTATTTCAGACAAATCGAAACATAAATCACAAGCACAAAACACTTTTAGCTTAAAACACTTCTCAATTCGCTATCTGTTTCTCCCTTTCGTCTTCCCCCTTCCTCTTTCTCTCTATCTGCCTCTCAGCGTGAGGATGTATATGCGTGTGTGATCGCACCAATGGCATCCGTTCATGCAGACGTAAGTATTTGTAAGAGCAAGTGAATTAGTGGATGCATGCTACCATCACAAGCCAAAAACGCCTCCCCACCAAAACAAACAAACAAACACACCTGCTCCCCAAGTAACTGCCGTCGTAAAGAAACAATAGTTCGCTTGTCTTTCGAGTATTCACACCCTCCTGTCCGTCACCGCCTTCGCCTAACTTTCCCCCGTTCAATTTTCTGCAACTGTCGCTAAGTGGTCTTAATGGAGATCTCTGCAAGGCTGGTCTTTTATTCCCCTCTCTCCCCAACCGCTGTTCCTCGAAGGAGGAAAAAATAAGAGAGTGGCGGGTCATTCTAGCAGGATCAGCGCCCTGTCCTCACTTCCGGGCACCGCCAGCCGAAGGACAGACGTGTAATCTCCTCGCTCGAACCCACGGTGCGATGAGAAAGGAAGATGGAGAAAAACACTGATACGCGGGATCTCTCTTCGCGAAAGTTGGGAGCGGGTCCTTCTCGAAAAATATACCAAGTGGGGAAACGTTTGAAATCCTTCTCGTAAAATATACTATTTGGGAAAACGTTTAGAGTCCTCGGAAAATATACGACGTGGGGAGAGGGGGTTGGATTCCTTGTATAACATACTTTGTAGGGAAACGGGGTTGACATCTTTCTCGAAGAATATACTACGTGGGGAAACGGATTCCAATCTTTCTCGAACAATACAGCATGCGAGGCAAATTTCGTGCTGCACCTGGTTGTGTCACCGGAACTAATAGCAATAACGATTTTCGCGTGCAGTTCTTCGCATGGCAAAACCTGAGCTCTATGACTAACGCTACAAACCAGAACTCGAACAGCAAGGGTAGTGCCAGGGGAGGATGGGGAGGGGCAGGGAGAAGGGAGAGGGGAGGAAGTAAAGGAGAAGGAAAGGGAGAATTGAAGGGGGAGGAGAGAGGAGGGAAGAAAAGGGGGACAAAATATACACAAACAGACACGCACACGCGCGCCTTTCACAACACTGAGTCGGGTTTACGATCCTTGCCACCAGAAGCCAAACAATTACGACCTGTTGCAACGCTGCCGTGATGGAGGGACACACTGGCACCGGCCAGGAGGAGGAGGTAAAAAAGGGAAGGAGGGATGGGTGGAAGAAGAAAAGGAAGGAGGAAGCATAAGGAGAAGGGGGGGGGGAGGAGGAGTGAGAAGTGGGGGAGAAGGAGGAGGTAGGTTAGGACGATCGGAAGGAAAGGGGACAAGGACAAAGAGAACGAAGAGAAAAAGGAGGAGGAAGAGGAATAGGAGAGGAAAATTGAGACTAATAACGGCAGGTAATGAAGACAGGCAAATATTGATTATGTGGGAGATCACGTTGGTCCTTTCTTTCTTTCCTTCCTACGTTTCCTAACATTCCACTTTCTGGCTCTCTCTCTATATTGATGGGATATGATTAGACGGACAGAAGGAAATAAGAAAGGAAGATGAAGAAAAATAGAGAACGAGAGATGGAAATAGAGTGAGAAAGAGAGAGAGAAATAGAGTGGAAGAGAGACAGAGAAACAAATAGATAGATAAATTGATAGATATGGAGAGAAAGAAAGAGAAAGAGAGAGAGGGGGGGGGGAGTCGGAGAATTGAGACAAACAAAATAAGACTCTTGGCATCCCACGGGGCTGGTGTGGACGACCTCAAGGTACTAACGACCTCACTAAAAGTTAACTGTGACGACCAGCTTGCCAAGGAGGCGGAGCGAGAGGGAGGGACAGGGAAAAAGAGAGGGAGAGAAGGGCCAACTCCTCGCCAAAACCTGTACATCACGGTCGACGAACCTAGCCCCGGGTTGTGCGATTTACGACCTTACGACGCGGCGAGAAGGAAAACTCGGAGGGAGTCGAGTCACTTTCTCGCCCCTTCGACTCTTCATCAATTAGGCGAGGACGGACAGTAAAACAAAGGGGTCATGAATGGTGATTTGTTTCCCCGTGCTTGTTCAGGGCCAGGGGAGGCAGGGAAGGAGTGGGGAGGAGGGAGAAGGTGTGAAGGAGGAGGGAGAAGGGGTGAGGAAGGAGGCTGAAGGGTGAGGGAGGAGGGCGAAGAGGTGAGGGAGGAGGGAGAGGGGGAGGAGAAAGAGGGAAAGGGGAGAGGGGAGGGACGGGCAGGTAATTTTCAGCCATTTACCTGTTCTTTACACCGCTGTGAGGAGGGAGGAAGGGAGGGAGAGCGAGAAGCTCGTGCCAAGCTCGTCAAGGGAAGATGTAGCGAAGGAAAATAATGGGGTAATGAGGGATAGTGACGCACATGAATCAAGAAAAAAAAGAAAAGAAAAAGAGGACGTGAGTTGTGGCTGTATGAGGTTAATGAGACGACGAATAAAAAAAAGGGATTACAAAGCATGAGTGGGTCTTTACATGCGATACTTGAGTCTTTACATGTGACTAAATTGAATGTTAAATATATTACAAAACGTCTTACGTAGATGTTTAACAATCAACCAAAAAAGAGAGATGGAGAGAATGGGGACAGGGGGATGGGAAGGGTTATGAGAGATATGTTGGGAAAAAATGAAACTAAGGAGAGAGGAGGGAGAAAGCGAAGAGGATGAGGAAGAGGTAGAGAGAGAGATAGTGGGGAAGCGAGGAAGAATGGGAGAGGGAGAGAGAGAACAAAGAATCTTTAAAAAATCAAGTTAGGAGATATCTGGTGTCCTAACACTCGCAATAACAGAGAGGGGAGCAGCGCTACACCACCTGCGGTGAACTTCTCTAGGGAACACCTCACTTACCCCAGGGATCCTTCAGCCTGAAGCGAAGGAGAAGCCCCAGGGAGTCCCCGACACCCATCCGGGACTCCCCCCAGGACGTCCCCATACGAGCGTAACCTGAAGGCACCTTGGCGGAGGCTCTCATTTCGGCCGCTACGCAAACATAACCTACACGCTCGGGGAGGTCGGTTACTTTACTAGCATAACAATGTAGGATTCGGCTTATCCCCGGGCTACGGCGAGGGAGCAAAGGGATGGGTTTGGGGGGAGGTAGAGGGATAAGATGATAAAAGAGAAGGTGTATGTCGCGATGGATGGGTGGCTGGGGAAGGGGGGGGGGGAGGGAGAGGAAGGGAAGTACAGAGATGAGAGAGTGAGCGAAAGGAGGGAGGGGGGGGGGAGGCGGAAAAGAAGGAAGGAGGGAAAGAGGGAGGAAAAGAGGTAAGGAGGAAAGATGATGGGAGGAGGAAGGGAAGGAAATAGGGAGAGAGGGAAGAAGGGAAGATGAAAGGAGGAAAGGAAGGAGGGAGGGAGAGGAAGATGGATAGGAAGAGGGAGGGAGGGAGGGGGACCAGGGAGAGATAGAGAGGAAGGAGATAAAACAAGAGACATACGGAACAATAGAGGGTTGATAATTGAAGAAAGGAAACGTGAAGCGAGAGAGAGAGAGAGAGAGAGAAAGCGAGAGAGTGAGAAGCCAGGGCGTGCGGCTGTAGTCAATACCGGCCCGGCGGGAGCACCACTAAACAGTATATACGTCCTTTGTGTTGTTACCTCAGTGGATGGCGTTGCTCTGCGCTCTCGCACTCGCTCTTACCCCTTATTCTCCCTCCTTGTGCAGTGCTAGATCGACCCACTGGTTGATTGTTTGTTGCAATTAAGTTACAAGTCAAATGGCGCAAGCAGCATGATATCTGATCCTTCAACAAGTCCCATTACGGGCTCACATTAACTATAAATAAGAACACCATGAAAACATTCGAGATTAAACGCAAAGCGGCTCATCGCAGACAAGTGTTTAAACTACGTTTGGTGCCAGTGGCTTAAGCATCCTTGTTATGTTAGGAGTGATTTCATTCTTGACCCCACAACCACTCACATAAAGCACTCACATCAATGAGATATAAAATTAATATTAGTAAATATTCCTCAAACATAAAAGCATGTGATAAACCCGGTCTCCCGCATCCCAGTCTCACCGACGGTGGAGCAGCGTGCACTCCGCCCTCGCTTTCTGACGGCATTTCATCGCGAGGGAAAGTTGTATTCTTCCCATCAAATGCTTAGTTGCATTAGACGATACTCCACATATTGCACTATGGAACATGTATTGCCATGGCCTCTTCACTTGAAATGGACTTCCATTGCTGCTGTAATGGATGTTCTGGCAAGCATTTACGCACAGAAACACATTCCTCTCTCCCTCTACCTCAGTTTCCTCTCACGCGAGCACTTTGTCTGCCTACTTGTTTCTCTCTCCTTCCTCTCCCTATATCTCTCTCTCCCCGTCACTTTCGTTCCTCTTCGTGCTCGCTCTCTCTTAATATAATATATACTATATATAGATATATATATAGATATATATATAGATATATGTATCAATCTGCTGATATATCTGTAATGTTTTGTAATGGATATGTGAGCCTAAAGAGGGACTAAGATGGAGGTGAGGATAACCTATGTCATCTCATCCTTTTGAGATGTAAGTAACCACTTGTCTCAATAAATTTGCCTGAGCCAAAGTCTCACTATACCTAAATGTGTGCATCTGTCTGTTTGCCTCCCGAAGATACTCCAAAACAAGTTCCACCTTTCCCCCCCCTCCCCTACCCCTACACCCCCGCTAACACGCCGAGTGACGCAGATCCACAAACACTTCAATGTAAACAGACTCGCTTCCCTTCCCTTGCCTTACCTTCCTCCCTCGCCTTCGCTTCGACACATTTGGACGCTAAGCCGATGTGTTGCTGATTCACGGCCGCCCACGTAACTCTAAAAACTATTCACATTCCGAAGTGATACACGATAGGTGAGTGAACTTTGGATATTCTATGTAGTGCTGCGGACGACACAGAGACACGCATGATATATACACAGGGCGATGGGTTAACCTAAACGGTGTCACAAGGTAAATCTAACATCGTAACGTTTGTGTTTGTGCATTTGTGTTTGTGTGTGTGAGTGCGAGCGAGCGCATGCGTGCACGCCCGCGCAAAAGGTAAAAAGAAAAGTAGAAAGAACAGAAAGTGCCAAAGATAGGGAAAATAAACACAGTGTTTACGCGTGCATGTGCCTGTAGTCCTATCCGCAACGGCCTACCCAAATCCCTCACCTGACATGACTAACATTTCAATAAACTGTCCTATCCGTCTACACAACATTTCGCCTCGGTCACAACGGGGTGGAAAATGCCGTGGACGCCGTGGCCTGAAATACTGCCCAACCTATCAGCTTCTTTAAAGGGAATTGGGCTTAACACTGCATCCAGTTCGTCGAGTGGCGAGCGTCAAAGTCAAACGACAAGGGTCTAATATATTCCTATAGGAAGAAGGGCGTACATTAATTCAGTATAATAAATGTTATCAATAAAAAGAATAGAGGAAGACAAAAAAATATCATAGTGTTTTTCTTAGTGATTGTAGGGAAAGGTAACTTTATTTTATTTACTTTTTATTTATCATCATTTTGTAGCAAGAGAATTACTATTGTGCGGTAAATATTTCCTTGTTGAGAACGTTAACCAATTCAATGGAACGCTCGGGTAAAACTATGATGCCATATATCAAAGAGAAAATGAAATATTCCTGTACCTAAAATATAAAATATCACAACGCAAATAATTCAGCACTTACTGGTAACAACGGCATGCGATTAGGTCGTTTTTTTTAAAGCATTTCTTGTAACTTACGATACAAGCGAACAATTTCGTGCAATTTACCCATCATTAGCAATATTTTACGTACCTCCGGACATATCACATGATCTACAACTTGTCTTTTAACAATTTCTCAACTTTTGCTTGCGGCTTTTCCGCATGACCTACTTCAACTTGCGAATTTCATAAAAAATAGAAATTGAAGACGAAAAAAATTCCACTCATTCACTCCATCCACAATATCAGTCGAGGAAAAAATGAATTAAACGTCATCTTAACTAACGACAGTTACACCATTAACATCACAATGAATCACCAAACTAACAGATCAAGTACATATATCAGATAAACAAAAATAAACCACAGGCACGTGAAAGTTATGGAGAAATAACAGACCACAGGAAACACTAAATACAAGACAAGGATTCACCAAGTCGAGGTGCCAGTTGGTGGGGATGAGTGTGTGTGTGTGTGTGGGGGGGGGGGGGGGTGTTGCTACATTACAACACTGCCGTGTAAATAGCAGACCCAGTTTAATATTTGACTTTATGAGTGCTTATTTTGCGTGAGGCAAGAAATAAAGAAATGGCATTATGCAACCGTCAACATACCTACTATTCATGCGAAGCAAGATAAATACGAACCTAATACAGACATTCTTCTTATCCTCTCACCTCCACCTCTCTTATTCTTTGTCGCTCTGTGTTTCTCCTACTCTCTCTCTCTCACACACACAAAAACACATACCTATAATGCACACTCAATCAGTCACACCAGCCCCCATGAACAAGCCCATCTGCAAGTCGTCAGTTTAAGGAATAATTTGCGAGATAAAGACTTCAAAGCGCCAGGTAATTAGGGTCGGCAGTTCCACAGTGCGGCCTTGAACCAGCTGCTCCCACTCCTTCCCCCTTCCCCATGCCTCTCTGCCCCCCTGCCCCCGCCTTCATAAGCTGTGAGCGCCTTTATGACAATTCAATTAGCGTAAACCCTCACGGAGTTGAGCAGCGTTGGTGAATTACAGGCTTGTATTCAGGGCGTCGAGTGGGACATTCCCGCGTCTACGGACCTCGCGCTTAGCTTAATGGCACGCTCGCATCAGGTGAGGGAAGGGGGGAGAAGGGCAGGGAGAGGGAGGAGAGAAGGGTGGCCTTAATGCTTTCCTGTCGGGTGCTTCTTGTTTCTCTCTCCCTCTTTGGGAGGAGGTGGATATTTCGCATACTTTTTTTTACTTTCTTTTTAACTCTTAGACTCAAGTTCTCCTGCTCAGTATCTCTCCCTATTTTCCTGTTTCTCGGACTCGGTTGATAAATTATCTCTCACACACACAAACATAGATAATCACCCCCCCTCCTATTATAACATAGGTTCTCATCATCTCCGAAATCGATGGCACACACGTCAGGATAAACGGTCTTGTAATAACGACGGACCTTCCTCTTGACCCTCCCTCCACCCCACCCACGTCCCCTATCCCCCATCTCCTAAATTCCTCTTCCGCTCCCTGTTAAACTCTCTCCATTGCTCTCTCTCTCAGCCCCCTGCTACACTCCATCCCTTGTTTCCTCTTCTCATCTCCTTGTCATACTCCCTTCCCTTCCCCTATTTTAGCCCCCTGCCCCGCTCTGCATCGTCTAATAGGTGAATAAGGACGCTCCTTCTCAAGCCGTCTGGCGTACTTATAACATGAATGGCTGGCCTGGCGGGCGGTAGCTCTGGACCGCTGTGTTGACGGCACAAAAATTCATATCTTCAGAATCTCGGATGTTTTGACCCCTATCCTGCCCTCTCGCCTCGGCTCCATATCCATATCCTTCTCTTCTCCATTCTCCTACCACTCCTTTACCCTTGCCACTTTTCTTCCCCTTCCGTCCTCCTTGCTTCCCTTCGTCCTCCTACTTTCCTTCTTTTGCCAACACTATATGTCCTTCTTTATCTTCCCTGTCCCTCCTTTTCCCTTGCCAACCTGAACCCCTTCTCCCTCCTCCCCTTCATTTTCCTCCAGGAAAATGAAGGGGATATTTCATATCCCACCTTCCTATCCTACCCCCTTTCCTCCCAATATTCTTTTCTTCCCCCTAACCTTCTCTCTTTCCTCCACTCTTTCCCTCCTACCTCCTAACCTTCCCTTCCCCTTACCACCAGCCCCCCCGCCCTCCCCTTCTCCCCTTCTCCACTCCCTTCCCCCCTCATGGATAGCGATCTCCTTTGAGCGGAGCCTTAATAAGAGCGGCCGTATTCAAGATGCGAGCTACAGGGCAGATATTTAGAAGCAAAAGAGGAAACGTTTACCAGAGTCCAACATCAAAGAAGGGGCTTTGAAGAGAGAGTGTATCTGAGGTGATTTTATTCAAACTTATCTATTTATTTATTTATTCATTCATCAATTCATCAACTCGAGTGAGGATATTACTTACTGGTGTGAGTTCGAAATAAAATATAGGTTATATTGTCGTCATTCTGAAATGATCTCTAAATGCCTAAGTAAATAAGCAAACCAGAACCGCGCTCGTGTGCATGTTTGTGCGTGCGAGTGCGTGTTCGCATAAGTACGAGTGTCGTGTGCAACATATCAAGAAAATGCCTAGCGCTAAGCAACGTTCACTCGTTTAACAGTTGTGTCAAAACAACCCGTGTCGTCATCGTTATGTCTGGCTGGAGATGCGGTATGAGAGCACGTCCCTGTTGATGCACCGTACAGCGCAGGGCACTTGCAACCACCGGCTGGCCTGGTGTCCGACTCCATATTCAAGAAGTGAACTGATAAAAGCGCATGGGACAGGCCAGCAGTGCCCATTCGGCCAATATGATGTTGCTTTGCGAAGGAATGTCGCCGCACAAATATCCGGTTACGTGGCAGTGTTGCAAATGGGAGAAAGAATGCCACTGCAAGCGAATTCCAACATCAGATAACAAGGCGCAGGGGCTTCCCTTCACACGCCCCTTAACAAGCCACTTCGCCGCCGAAAGAGCTCGCGCATAACACGCCAATCAGCAGATGAAAGGAAACTATAAGAGCGAGGACAAGGGGACATGATCTGGAGGAATCTTTCGCAATGGAGATACTGAAGGCTGAGAAGAAGAGGAGAGAAAGGGGAGGATAAAAGGGAGGGGAAGGAAGGGGGGGAAGAGAGGGGAGGAGGAGGAAGATGAATAAGGGAGGGGAAAAGGGAGAATGAATATTGGAGGGTGGGAAAGGGGAATTCGGGAAGAGGGTTGAGGGGGAGGGGGTTAGGAAGAGGAATAGGGGATGAGAAAAGGGGGAGCAGGATGAGAAGCTGTAGGGGAGGGGAAAAGGGGGGGGGGGTGCAGGAGGAGGACGAGCAAGAAGGAAAGAGAAGGGAGGGAGAGGAGGAAAGAAGACGGGAGGAGGGAGAGGGGAGAGGGAGGCACAGGGTCACTAGGTGTAGGAATGTGACCAATGTGCACTTTCTCTGACCTTCCCGAGAATGAGCCAATCGCGACCTGGTGCCGGGGTTGGATTACGGCGCTTCCAGGAATGCCGAGAATGCAACTTCATTAAAATGCGCGAGATTGAAATGATTGCAGCGACGGGGTGGGGGGAGAGGGAGGAAGAAGGGAAGAAGGTGAGAGGGAGAGGAGCCCAGAGGGAGGAAGAAGGGTAGAAGGTGAGAGGGAGAGGAGGCGAGAGGGCGGTATGAGTGATCGTCATGTACAAAGCGGTCGTCTCAGGGGACGTTCACACCCAACCATTGCAATTGCAGCGGATCCGACGCAGCGCAGGCGTTTCTGGCCAAACTTTCCCTGGCGCGGGGCGGGTCAAGTCATAGGTCGGAGGTGACGCCAGGAACTTGATGGAGGGGAGGGGGGGGGTAAGAGAAGGTGTAAGGGAGTGTGTGGAGGGTGCGAAGTTATCACTAAGATAATTTTTTGTATTCTGTGGTGGTGAAAGAGGAAAAAGAGAGAGGAAAAGAAAAAGAGAGAGGAAAAGAAAAAGAAAGAAATCGAGTAATGTGTATGATTGTATCTTTATACCTGTCTGTGTATCTGTCTCCATAATTATCTACATGTATGCATGTATACGGAGATATACAGACTGTCACAGAGAGATGAAGAGAGAGAGAGAGGACTTGCAATTCCCTCCCTCAGCCCTCTCGCAGTCCCTTTTGAAAACACACTCCCCTCATTCAATAACTCAACATTCACATTGAAACACCTCCCGTATTCTAATACTCTTATCTCCAGCTCCGCTCGCATTTCACGCTTTGACTTCACTCTTTCATCTAGTAAAACCGGTAGTCCGGGTACTGCGAGAGACAAAACCCAACCAGGGCTACCGCCATTTTGCTAATGAACGAAGCACAAAAGCTATAAACAATGGTAGCCTGGCTTCCGCCCTGCGCTCCCTCCGCAACTCCCGTCTTCACTCATACAAGGCATACCAACCGCTGCCTTTCTCATTACGGTATAGCAAGGCAATCTTATTGATATGTAAACGCTTTCAGGTCTATGCATACGCACGCAAGCACGCGCGCGCATATGCATACACACGCACAAATATACAGACACACTTGTGTGTGTGTATGTATATGTATGTATATATATATATATTTATATGTGGTGTGTGTGTTTGTTTGTGTGGCGTTTATATGAATATATATTTTACATATACTAATTATATCTACATCTATCTATCTATATATACATATATGTGTATATGTGTGTGCGTGTATGTATGTGTATACAAGCATACACAAGCACACAAACACATACATACATACATATATATACATACATGCATACTTATACATATACATATACAAATACATACACATACACACACACGCATACACACACATATAAAAAAAAATATATATATATAAATATATATGCATATATATATATATATATATATATATATATATATTAATGTATATATGCACAATATAAATGTACATATATATATATATACATATATAAATAAATAAATAAATAAATATATGCATGTGTGTGTATATCTACATGTCTATATTTATCTATCTACACAAACATCAACTTATATCTATATCTACATATATATCTACACACACATATATATGAGAGAGAAAGAAAACGAGTAATAGAGTACCGATTCACCGACTGCGCCTTGCCCGCTGCTCGGCGCCCACCAACGCGACACGAGGGGAAATCCGTGAAAATTCGGCGATCGGTCGTTATTCGGATCCTCTTGAATCGCCGGGACCACGACACAAGATCGGGAACGGCCTCGCTGGAGATTTAATTATCACGTCTGAGCGATTCGAAACGCTGTCTCTTTGTCGACACATGGAAGGAGGATCCCGAAAATTCTTTTATTTTCTTAAACGATTAAAAAGGATTGATATCTAGATAGATGGAGAGAGAGAGAGAGAGAGGCATGTAGATAGAGATGGATTGATAGAGAGACATTTCTAGAGAGAGACATTTATAGATAGAGGTAGAGACACAAATATAGAGAGACACATAAATAGAGATAGATATAGAGAGAGACATATAGATAGAGGTAGAGACACAAATATAGACACATAAATAGAGATAGATATAGACATATACAATTATACATATACATATATATATATAGAGAGAGAGTGAGAGAGAAAGAGATAAAGATAGATAGAGAGAATCAAAAAGGCCCCCTATATGCCCTTGTGAAGCCGTCAGTGAGTCACGTCGTCCACTGGCTCCGGCCGTCGCGTGACGAGGCAAGAGGACGCAACACGGAATTCGCAGTCGCCTTTGATGCTCGCAAGATGTTGATGTCGAGCCAAAGCATAATGGCAACAATCACGAATCAAATTTGAGGCAATAAGGGACCATTAATTTAATTGCCTCTCTCCGGTTTTCCATCAACACTCGCAGGGCAATTTGCAACTTGTCCAATGCGTCTCCCTTGCAGAGCCCGGGTGCCGCCGCTCGCCATTCTTCACCAGATGAGTTTGTTTAGCTCATGTATGTTGCATGTAGAGTCCTTTTGCTCGCTGGTGCAACCTGCAACCTGCACCCTGCCATCCGAAAATTATGCAAACATTTTAGAAGCGCCATGGAAACCGCATTCAAGTTAAATTAACATACAGTATACATATGCAATTCTGTACATTTTACATTGCAAATGAAAATGGAAAGAAGAAATTTCTAATACTCGGGAAAAAGCCATTTCCCAATTGTATACGAGTTTGCTTTGCCGCCGATCTATACGAGTTGATTCAAAGCGCAACAAACGTTTCAGAGAACCGTTCCCAAAGGCTGTTGCAACGCCAAAAAACATAAATCCCCCTTAACACAGTTGTAACGCCAACCCAAAAATTACGCTCGCAGTAAAACAATGGCCTCGACCTCTCTGTCTCATCAGCGCTTTTATTTAGACTCGCGGCGGCGTAACCCTCCAACTTTCCCGACACAGGAAACTCGCACTTGTTGACCGAGCCGCACCCGAACACCGGCAGAATAATAACCCTGCAACTGCAATGCAACTCCGCGCCGTTCTGTGCAGCGGCCGTTCCTGGCGCGGGACCTTCGCGTCCGTCGCATCCAGAGATGAAGTCCTTGCTTCTTACCGTCGGCGCGATGCAAATGCCGCGGCTAGAGAGAGGCCAAGACACGCCCGGTGGCAAGAGACAGCCCGGCCGCCATTTATCAAGAGATGGAATTGCTTTCGCCATCGCCTTCTGCCATGAATAACGGCGACACCTTCTCTCTGTTAGTGTCACAAAGGGGATTTAGGGGAAATAGATACGCTGATATTAGAATAACGAGAAAAATAAATTTATTGGACGCGACGACTCTGTAAGACTCAATCTTTCGACGCGGGAGGAATTCAAGACGATGCTTGCTCTTTCTTGTCCGTCTTTCACTCGCCGGGTGTTCGTTCTCCTTCCCCTCCTTTTCTCTCTCTTTCTCTCGATTGTCTTGCTCAACTCTACGTTTATGCAATCTTCTTTTCCGATATTAAAAATAGATATCAGTTCATGATTGATCTTTTATTCTCTTTCACTATGAGTTAAGAATACCCATTAAGAGTGTTTAGGTTGGGAAGACATGGGAGTTTATAAACAATGAACATCATGTATCGGACAACACTAGACATCCTTTTTGCCCATGGTGTTCAAACGCCCACCCGAACCCACACTCACACCTTCACCCACAAGCATCTGGCTTCTCACGCTCAGAAGAAATAAAAATAACATAATACTTAAACAAACACTAACGCTACACCTGTGCGCAAGTGAATGCAAGACTCGGATGCAAAGTCCATCATCACGAGCGCATAATTATAAGCATAAGCTTCTCGTTAGCCCCGCACTGGGCAGTCGCCGCGCCATTAATCATACGCGTCAATAAACAGGTCATCTCAGCAGGCGGGCGGGCAGGAAAGCAGACAGGTAGGTAGACGAGCTGGGAAGCTGGCGGGAAAGCAGATGAGCAACTAAACAAACAGATAAGCAGGAAAGCAAGCAGGTGTGTAGGTAAAAAAAAGCAAGTAGATATCTTAGTAGGTAAGCAGGCTGACAAGCTAGGAAGCAGGCAGGTAGAGAGGTAGAGAAATAAGAGGTTACGCTGATAAACTGAAATACAAGCAGGAAATCAAGGAATCTTGTATTAAAGCTACAATATGCAGAACGACAAGCAGGCAAACAAGCAAGCAAGCTAATAACGAAACGTCAGGTAGGTCAAAACCCTAACATGCTTAACACACACACACTGCTACAGCCAGCAAGTCTCTATGTCCCCTCCTCTCATGCGTGAATTCGGGTCATGCACGTTCACTTTTGCAACGACAAGATAAGAGGACACCAGGAAAGCAAAGCCTGACACCCCCCACTCCCTGTCCCTCCCTTACCCCGGCAATCACCCCCCCCCCCAACATGTTCACTTAATTGCTTGGGAAACTTTGCTTGCGAGGAAGAGGGGGACCCAAGGGTGAAGAGAATCTTGGAGACATATACTTAAGATTTTAGATGAAAGTGTGTGAGATATGGAGGAAAGCAGGAGGGAGGGAGGGAGGGAACGAAAAATGAGGAAGGAAAGGGGGAGAGACATGTAACAAAAAGACATGGAGAAAGAGAGAGAGAGAGAGATAGGAAGGGATAGGGAGAAAGAGAGAGAGAGGAGGGAGGGAAACGAAAGATTAAAGAGAAAGAGAAACAAGAGATTATGGGTTAGAAAGGAGAGAACCGAGAAAAAAATAGGAAAGAGAGAAGGAAAAAGAGTAAACGGAGAGAAAGAGAGATCAATGCAAACGGTAAATCGGTTCTAATTAGAAGTCTGCGGTAACCTTAGTTCCGTCTGACGCAATCTGTGACGCAGTGTGACGTCATGCACCTGCTCATGCTCAGATACTTGGCATTACATTGTCCATCAAGAAAAAAAAAAGACGTATGCAAATGACGCTTCAAAAATCTTGCCACGACATCAGAACGTGACCATTCATGCAAGTCGAGGCGCCGATTACCTATTAAAAAATCAATATACTCTGACAACAGAGGAAAATCCATGAGGAATATCATCAGAATAAACGTATTCAAACATCCACGTATCTCTAACCATTCATGCACACACACATATACCCACTCACACACGCACACAAACGGTATAAGGATAGCTTTTTCCCTACCTACGTACTCAATATCAGATTATATATATATATATATATATATATATATATATACATATATATTACAACAAAACACGTTAACGCGCTTTACGGAGTGCCAAGAGAGCCCGTGTCAGTCTTCAAGGCAGCCTCTCTGTCCCTCCGTCTGTTTTCAAGTAAGCGCGCACGACAAACAACGCGCTTTCTAAAGAGCGAGTGCGTCAACTTCCATCAAAGGAGTGTGTTGGGTAGACGTAATGAGTGGCAGGCGAGAAAGTAATTCGCTCACACAGACACTCACACATACACCCACTCAACACACACTCATTTCGCACGAGCCGGAGAGACAAAAAGCTCAGGATTCACGTGCTCGAGATCCTGAGAGCGTTTTGCAACCGAGATGGAACTTCGGAGAAGGGGCGCCATGGAAGCCAAAGAGGAAGGGGAATCGAGACACATCAACAAGGGCCGAGGCTGAGAGGAGAGGCTGAGGAGTGGAGGAGTCGCGGGGCTGAGCATTTGATGAACAGAGGCAGGAAGGGAGAGAATAAAAGAAAGGGGAATATGGAAATATAGATGAGAGTATTGGAAAGAGACGGTTGGATATACATACATACATACATGTATGTATGTATATATGTATATATATGTATATATGTATATATATGTATATATGTATATGTATATATATATGTATATATGTATATATATATATATATATATATATATGTATATATATATATATATGTATATATATGTATATATATATGTATATGTATATATATATATATTATGTATATATATATATATATATATATATATATATATATATATATATAAAGAGATACATAAGAAAGTAACAAAGAAAATAGCAATGGTAATGAACCATTACGGCGAGGACAAAGTACCCGGCGAAAAGAAGAGAGGAGCGGAGCAAGGAAGAGAAAGGGAAGAGACAGCGGTCCGTGAGATGCGCCAGGGAATCCCCCCCCCCCCCCCCCCCACGCCCCCACCATCGCCCGGGCATCTTTCGCAATCAACAACCCCCGAGACAAACAGCTATCGTAATAGCCGTCCCGCCCCTTATTAAGACAGGTGAACCTCCTCAGAACAGGTCCTCGTCTCCGGAAGCCCTCCTCCCTTACTCCTCTCCCCCCTCTTCCTTGCCGTCTCTTCGCTTCCCTCCCCTTAATCCCTCCCTCCTTCCCCCACACCCATCACGCCCTCCTTCCCTACGCTCCCCTCTCTTCCCCTTCCCCTTCTCCTTCACCACCTTCCCCCTCTCTTCAGCCTTATCGCAAGCCTATCTATCATTAGTTACAAATCGACCCCTTCGCTCTAATTAGCCGTGACGCTAACGGGCATGTCACGACCCGCTGTTGGCTCGCACCTCCCTCCTCCCTGCTCCTTTCTATCCCCGCCCCCCCCCCCCCCCCCCCCCTCACCCCTCTGCCTTCTTCCTACTCTCCATTCCCTCCTTTCTCCTAACTCTCCATTTCCTCCTCCATCTTCCTTCTTCCTTCCTCCCTACTTCCCATTCCCTCCTCCCTTCTTCTGCTCAAGTGGAGTTGTCTGGAAATAAGGGGCAAGCAGAGAGGACTAGTAATAGGAGGAGGAACTATTATTAGGATTAAAGCGATATAATAGGAGGAGGAGGATATAATGAGAAATTAAGTATCAAGAGAAGGAGGAGGAGGACGAGATGAAAGAGAAGGAGAAAAAGACGGGGAGGAGGGAAGGAACTCAAGATGAAAAAATATAGTTTCATCTTCCGCTCAAAGATCTTATCAACCGCGCGGACTTAAAAAAGTAAATGATTAAGCAAACACAAAATTTAAATAAACACCATAAATCAACAAATACACATTTCTGAAGGCCGGCAATGAAAAAACAGGCCCCAAGAGGCGCACTGGGGAGGGAGGGAAAGAGAGAGTCGAGGCAGAGAGAGCGGGCGCCATGTTTACGACAACTCGAAGGCGCAAGAGTCACTTTTACTTAACGTGACTTGGCGTTTACTCCGGCGGGGCGTGCCTGTCGCTTATCATTACCGTGCCGCCTCCTAAGAGTGGGATTCAATATACTGATAACCTTGTCCGGATTTTCTGGCAGTCTGTCTGTCTAGATTTGATCGGACTGGGTACGTATGCACATACATGTATAAACATTAACACGCAAACACGTACAGGCTCACATAGGTTCAGGCATCCACACACACAAAAACACTTGCACACACACACACACACACACACACACGAGCACCAATGCACTAACGCTGCCAAGCCTGAATCATCAAAATGCAAGCATGCATGAAAAATGAAAGTGGCAACTTGTGACAAATATCAAATGAGGCGCAGCAGATTCATGACGATACGCTGCACACTCTGCAATATTGCGAGAAAAAAAAAAAATCGCAAAAACTCGTCCGTTGAATTCGACTTCACGAAAATGCACACGCGTGAACGAGGAGAAGGTAGCAAATACTGACACCGTTACAGTGCTCCACCTCCACCTCTTGAAACCATCATCATTCATGCCATGACAACCTTCTGGTCCGCACATCGCCACCTATCGAAACGTACCCAACGGGCGTTCCCGAGTGACGGGTACGTAAATGCGTGCAACCCCAAGCTTCGCCGAGGCCGCGGCAACATGATAAAGCCAACGCCAACCTCTAAACAGCGTCGTCTCGTGCCTTCGCGCCTCCGCCGACGGTGCGTCTTTACACTTACCATATATTCCCCCCAAAAAAAATCATACACGACTCTTCTTTTACGTTTACTTTTCTCTTCAGACAAATTATTTCGGGATATTTCCTTATCATGTCAATACAAAGAGCTACCACTCGCA
>BOPN01003360.1:75235-80235 GCA_017312705.2 Penaeus japonicus | reverse complement strand
TTACCGGAACACCAGCGAAATTTTCGCACCAGGGAACGCGAAGGCAAACACGAGTGCCGAGAACACACGCTCGCTCCGCCACAGGCAAACACGCCGCGTCTGTCTCTTAATCACTCGTTCTTTTCGTCCGCCCGTCAGATACGCGCTGAATTCTCTCTCATGTGAGATATATTAGGTGGAGAAAGGGGTAATACATGGAGAAATGGCAATAAAGATTCACGGAAAGCAAGTGGAGAAGGCGAGGACGAAGCCACACAGAGAAAAAAGGACTAAATAAATATAGCTCTTGAGACAACCACTACGGCAGACGAAGGAAGACCAACGACTCCAATCACGACGAAGCGCAAGATCTTTTAACAAACACCAGGAGAAAAATAGGCGCATCTCTTTAAATAAACCTCTTATAAAAAAAAAAAAAAAAAAATCGATGAAAACCCCGAAAAGAAGAGAGAGAGAGAGAGATAAAAGAAAGATAGGAGAAAGAAAGAAGACTCGAGGACGAGGGCGAGTGAGAGATCTAAAAATGTAGGAGTTACTGGAAGTCTTCAAAGTCTCCTTCCTCTGACGGGAGGAGTGCGAGGGAGAAACTCTTTAAATAGACTCAGTATTTTCTGAAATATCGTGGCATCTGCTGCATGAACGCTGTGCTCGCCGCCAAGGGGGGAGGGGGGGGCTATGCGGCTGTCTTGGTTGGACGATTTGGCTGCAACTCGGGACACAAGAAGAGGACAAGGAGGCCACAAACATCCACTCGCACTCCTCCTGACTCACTCACTTACTTAATTGCTCGTTCCCTTTTACGCGTTTATCAGCCTTTTCATCTATTCCCTCCTCTCTCTTTCTGTATCTCTCTGTCTTTGTCTCTGTCTCTGTCTCTGTCTCTGTCACTGTCACTTTCTCTCTCTTTATATATATTTATGTATGTATCTGTATAACGCTTCCCCTTTTCTCCTACCCCCCCCCCCCCCTCCTTCCATCCCAAGACAGCTTTTACCTTCAAGAGAGCGCAAAGCTAAGCAACGCTAATCTCCCCGGAAGGCTAGCTCAGACCCGGGCAAATGTATTTCGTCCAGGTCACGCTGCACACTCTCTCTCTCTCTCTCTCTCTCTCTCTCTCTCTCTCTCTCTCTCTCTCTCTCTCTCTCTCTCTCTCTCTCTCTCTCATCAGTGATTTATTCTTCATGTCTATCCATCCTCTGCCTCTCCTTCTCCCTCTCTCATTAGTGATTTATCCTTTATGTCTACCCACGGAGACGAGCAAAGGTCAGAGGACTTCCACGAGTCGCCTGAAAGCTGCAGGAATTCAGCTGCTCCGCTCCTGAACGGGGAGGTCGGGGGCGTGGATGGTATGAGGGTAAGGGGGTAGGGGGTGAAGCTCACTCGCACACCTGTCTGGCGGGGGAGCTTCATCATATTTCTGCGCCGTGGAGGTCTCTATCCCTTGGTGGCTTCATTCTCCTGGTTACTGGGCTTGTGTATCCTCTTCATTCTTTCATTATCAATCCCTCTAATCACACATAATTACACAAACACAAGCACAAGCACACACGCACTGTTTGCCTGTCTGTCTGTCTGTGTATCTATGTCTATCTCTGTCTCTCTCTCTCACACACACACACATTTTGTGCATGTGTGCCTGCCTGTGGGCCTGCCTGCCTGTCACACACACATACACACACACACACACACACACACACACACACACACACACACACACAGACGCACATAAAAAAACACATGCGAAATATATCATGGCGATGAGATTTATCATACCCATGATAACTGATCACTCGATACCCACTACAAGGAAAACCACTTCAGGATCAATACGCTTCATCATACGAACTCACTCACTCACTCATTCACTCACGCACACTGTTTTACCCACGTCTCTCGCATCCTTACTCATACTTTCGAATGTCCTACTAAACAACCACGCCATTTCCTTCCACACACACACACACACACACACCTCATCTCCGCCCACTCTGCATGCATGGCCCTTGCATAAAACGAAGCGAGCGGCAATGAAGCTCCGAGACAGTCGAGTGAATCCCAAGAAGCCGAGAGGGAAAGCAGAAACAGAACACCGCGGAGATGACTCTCTCGATGGATCAAAAGAGAGAAAGTCAGACAAACAAAAAATGAAATCAAATATGAGAAAAGTGAAATAAAACAAAAAAGAAAGAAAAAAGAAAAAAGAAAACGACAGGAATAAAAGAAGTAAAACATGATATACAATCAAAAAATATACAGGAAAGAAACCCCAAAAAGAAAAAGAAGAAGAAGAAAAAACACAAAAGAGAAGGAAAAAAAAGCGAGTAAGTTATAAAATATCTAACGTGTCTAAATATACAGTGAGCGCAACGCCCAAACTCCATTAGTGTAAAAAGCTCTAAATATCAGAGGTTGTCGATATTCTCATCAATTTACTGCGCGAAGCTCCAACGGTCCCATGACCCAGAGGATTCCCGCCGATGAATTGCTGTCAAAAGCCAGTGAAGGTCTCTAATTTCCATATCTTTCTTTCTTTCTCTCTGTCTGTCTGTCTGTCTGTCTCTCTCATTTTATTTATAATAAAGTTATATCTGGAGCATAAGTAACATTACTTGCAAATCAGACACACCAGCAAAAAAATCGAATAATGAAAACCAAAAGGAAAAAAAATCAACATACACACCAACCACGATAACAAATGCAATTGTAAGAAAAGCCACCCTCAAAAAGAAGAAAAAACACGCAGTCACTAACAACCACCCCTACCCAAACCCCATCCCATAAAAATACGTAAACATACAAATAAAGAAAAGAAAAACAAAAGAAATAAACACCACAATTAAGCACTGTAGCCAGCCCCTAACCACCACCACTCAAGCACAAGCAAGCACCATCATCGCACACACACCCCCCCCCCCAAATGCACAATCGCGGCGAGAAAGCAGCACAACGAGGCACAAGACAGCAACAGCCACGCACGTGCTCGCACAGCCAGGACGTCGACGGGTCTTGCGGGACACGGCTTAATAAGATTGCCTCTCTCTCTCTCTCTCTCTCTCTCTCTGTACTTCTTTTCCTGCTATTGTTTGTAGTCTTTGTTGTTTGTTCGGTATTTATTTCTTGTTCTGGTTTTCATTCTTTTTGTTACTGTATTCCTATTTTCGTATTATCATTTTCTTTTCCTCATCGTCAACGATTTTACATTCTCGTTTTTTTTTTCTCTTATTCTTCTCCTTCGTTTATTTTTTTCCTCTTTCGATTACGATTCATTTAGCATCTCTTTTCCTATTCTTCCGACGACTCCGTTTCGTTTTCCTCTCTTCTCCCCTTCCTTCTTTCTTCCCCTTCTCCTCTGCTTTATTTAATCCTATTCTCTCTGTTATTCTCCCTCTTTCTCTTTTCCCCTTTCCCACTTGCCTTTCCCTTCATTTTTTTCCTGTTTCGTTTGCCCTTCCATCTCCCTTATTCTACATTTTTTTTCTCAACCCCCTTCTTCCCTCCCAACACCTCATCTCCTCCCCTCCCCTGCCCCATCCCCCTGTCCTCTCTCCCACTCCCCCCTCTTCCCCTCCTCCCACGACCTGTATCAGCCTCTCTGTGTTTAGAGAAGACCCAAACACGCTCACGAACAATAAAAACTTGATACGGAGGAGGAGGCAGACAAGGAGAGAGGGGGAGAGGGAGGACCGGGAGAAGGGTGAGGGGGGGGGGAGGATAAGGGAAATAGGAAGGAGGGAGGACAGAGGGGGGGGGGTGAGGAAAAAAGAGGGGAGGCGGGCGAGAGGGGAAGGTGGTTGGGGGATAGCGGCGAGGGGGGAGAGAGAAGGAATGAGGAAAGGGGAGGGAGAGGGGAGAGGGACAAAACAAACACAAATAAGAAGAGAGGGCGACACAGGTCACAGAGATACCCCGGCGAGGCTCAGAAGACATGATGAGACTTGATTTCATCTCGCGGAAGGGAAAAAATGACACAGGATTCGCGTCTTCTTTGTCTGCTCTTGTTATTTTTTTCTCTCTCTCCTCTCTTTTCTTCTACTTCACCTCCTCCACCCGTATTTCTTCTATTTTCTCCATCCCCGTCTCTCCTTCTTCTCTACCTCTTCCTCCCCTCGTTTTTCCTTCTTACCTTCCTCCACCTTTTTTCTCTACGTCTTCCCCCCTTGTTTTTCCTTCTAACCTTCCTCCTCCTCTTTTCCTCCATTCTCTTCCTTCCTTTATTCCTCATCCACCTCCCTCTTTTCTTTTTCTTTCTTTTCTTTTTTGTTATCTACTTCTTTTTCCTCGTCTCCCTTTCCCTATTCCTTCTTCCTTTTCTTTAACTTTCTCGTCTTTCTCTTCCTCATTCTCATACTCACCCCTCTTCTCCCTTCCTACTCCTCCTTCTCCCTCACCATCCCTTCTTCTCCTTCTACTCCTTTTTCTCCTTCTCCTCCTCCTCCTTCTTCTCCTCCTTCTTCTTCTTCTTCTTCTTCTTCTTCTTCTTCTTCTCCTTCTCCTCCTTCTTCTCCTCCTCCTCCTCCTAACCGCTGTTGCTACACATGATAGGAATAAAAAGCGACACATCAAAAGGCGAGAGATCTGACGAGAAAAGTTTTCCTTGGGAGATGAATGCACCGAGATCCGCTGGCATGACACTCCTAAGAGGGAAGGAAGAGCGAGGAAGGCGGCAAAAAGTGTGTGGGGGAGGGGGGGGGGGGGGGAGGGGGCAAGCGAGGAGTAGGATGAAGGAAGGGAAGGAAGGAGGGAGGTGGGAGGGAGGGGGGAGGGAGGAGGAAGAAGGAGAAGCAGAAGTGTTGGAGAAGGGGAAAGTAAGGAAGAGGAAGAAGAAAGGGAGAGAAGGAGGGAAGTGAGGGAGAGGAGAGTGAAGAGGAGTTATACAGGAGGAAACGAGAAGAAGAAGAAGAAGAAGAAGGGAGAAGAATGGGAGGAAGATCGGGGTGCCAGACAAGAAAGAACACTCAACAAGAGGAAAGGTGTGTGAAAAGCGAGGGGAAGGGAGAGAG
>BOPN01003360.1:62735-70235 GCA_017312705.2 Penaeus japonicus | reverse complement strand
AACGATGCGAGGGGAATCACAAACCCGCTTCGCTGAAAGGTCCAAACCTGGGAGGGGAGGAAGGAGGAAGGGAGGGAGGGAGGAGGGGAAGGAAGAGAGAGGGAGAGAAACAAGGTGGATGGATAGATAGAAAAAAGAAAGGAGTGAGGGAGTGAGTGAGTGAGGGAAGGAGGAAGGAGGGGAGGAGGGAGGGAGGGAGTGAGGGAGGAGGGAAGGAGGGAGAAAGAGAAGAGGGAAGGAGGGAGGAAGAAAAATGGAAGGAGGGAGGAAGTGAGGTAGGTAGGGAGGTAGGAAGGGGGAAGCGAGAGAAACAGGAGGAGGGAGGAAATAATGGAAAGGAGAGAGTGGGGGGGAGGGCGGAAAGAGGAACATTGTGGGAGGGGGGGGGGGGGGATCGGGGAACGACATTTAATAGAGGGGTTGTAAGAGCGAGAACGCCGGAAAACCGATTGAATTGAGCCCTCACCAGAGCCGAAATTGGAAGAGTTCAGATACAAAATGGGACACGATGGACCTGGAAGTGGGACGTCGGAAGGACTCACCAGCCGCAACTGTTCCACCTTTTGGAAGAGAGAGGGAAGACAGGACACACAGCTAAGGAACGTGGGACCCATTTTTAAGAGGTGCCGTTGATCTTGAACACGTTTCTGAAAACCGGCGCCGAGATGAATTCGAAACGTTCTGTTGAACCGAAGAAGAAAAAAAAGGCAAGGAAATGACACAAATGTTTACGACTCGCCAACCTAACATTTGGAGTATTCTTGATCGATGATATTCCTTTGATCACAAATGGGATTGAAGGTAATAAGTATCCTTAAGAATGTTGTTTTGAAACCTGCGAGGAAGAGGGGGTGGGCGGAGGGGAGGAGAGGAAGGACTAGAGAGAAGGTGGGCCGAGGATGGGCGAGGGGGATATGGCGGAAATGTTATACGAATCACTCATCACAAGACTTTTTCTTAAGAAAAAATAAAATCACATACAATTCAGAAAAGGCTCTTCCACGCTGCGCATCACGAGATCTATAATTAGGAGACTGACCCAAGATTATCAAGCACTGTCCGCCCAAATGGGCTGAAAGATAGTGTTTTTTCGAAGAACTGTGGGGGAGAGAGAGAGAGAGAGAGAGAGAGAGAGAGAGAGAGAGAGAGAGAGAGAGAGAGAGAGAGAGATGAATTAGCGAAAGAGAGAGAAAGAGAAATGAATCAGCGAAAGAGAAAAAACACAGGAGTGTATCAGGGGGAAGGAAATGCATTAAGAGCAGAGGAAGGAAGGGAGAGAGTAAAAGCGAGAAAAAAAAGGAAAAAAAAGTGTATTTTTGAAAAAGGATGGACGAGAAAAGTGTGTATTTTGATAAAAGGATAAACAAGAGAAGAGGTGCATCTCAGGAAGTCTGATGAACAAGGCTAACAAACACACACTAGGCTAAACCACTAAAATCTGTCCTACGAAAGGGGGAAGAGAAAAAGGGTGGAAGAGCATTGGAAATAGAGCAAGCAAGCGTGCACGAGAAAGGGGACCTGGTGATAGGAAATAGCCAGAGAGAAGAGAAGCAACATGCTGGGAATTAAGAACCAAGCAAAAGAAATTAAATCGAATAAAATAAAACCCATTAAAAAAGAACAAGGAAAAAGAATGAATCAATGAAAACAGATACAAAAATAATCCGGAAGCGGAAATTTTCGCGGCAAAGACAAGACAATAATAACCACATTAATCTACTCACAATGGTATTATCCCTCGATATGACAGCATAATGGTAATAATGAAGGTGTTGCGACGCTAAATGACGATGATGCGACGTTTCTGAAGGATAATACTGTTGATGTCATAATGATGGCAAATAATACCAGACAAATAAAACACTAATGGCAAAGTAAAAACAAAAACAAAAATTCACACACACACACACACACACACGTACACGCACGGACGCACGCGCGCACACGGACGCACTTAAGAGAGAAAAACAATATCAAACAAACATCGACCGAGAGTAACAAACAAAAAAAGCATCCCGTTCAAGGGCAGGGCGCCGCGTCAACACCCCCCCTCCCCCACCCCACCTAACCCCTCCTCAAACGGATGCACGAGCAGTGTCACATGGCGAGGGCCGCCGCATCAGACACAGTGCAACACAGGATGCATTCGGGAGCCGTAAGGGCAGCGTAGATTAGCACTCTTGCATGCAACGCGGAGGGCGGGGCGGGGTGTGATGGTGAGGGTATGAGGGGAATGAGGGGGAGAGTGGAAAGGGGAAAGGAGAAAAGGATAAGAGGGAAAGGGTTAAGGGAATAGGAGATATGGAATGGGGTGGAAAGGGGGAGAAGGGAAAGCAGAGGGGAAGCGGGAAAGAGGGCAGGGGTAAAGGGGGTGAGGGGAAAAGGGATAGGGAAGGGGAGGAGTTAGGAGGGTAGGGGAATGGTGGGTGAGGAGAAAAGGGAGGGGCGAGGACAGGGGAGTAGGTGAGGGGAGAGCCGACAGGGAAGGAGAGGAAGGGGAGGACAGGGGACAAGGAAGGGGTGGAGGGGGGGGAGGGCATCAGTTGGATGAGGGGAAAGGAGGCAGGGAGGGGGGGTAGGGGCCAGGAGTAATCTCATGGCGGAGGTGGGGAAGTGAGGCTCATAAAATGAAAGATTTTACAAATTCAAAGGAGGAACACGGTTTACCCTTGTAAACTGAGGAGCATTTTATGATCCCAGGAACTCTTGAAAGGAATTTCCATTACTAAACACCTTTACCTACACACAAATACAAGCACAGACACACACAAAATGGGAAAGAGAGAGAGAGAGAGAGAGAGAGAGAGAGAGAGAGAGAGAGAGAGAGAGAGAGAGAGAGAGAGAGAGAGAGAGAGAGAGAGAGAGAGAGAAAGAGCGAGCAACGGAGAGAACGAGAAAGATAGAAAGTGGAGCCACTATCTCCACTATCACCAACACAAGCCACAAATATCGATTCCTTTTCGGTGGTGTGTGTCGAGGCGGATCAATATACTGCATCACAACATCTGCGGCGCTCGGCCCCTTGGGGATGGGGGGACGGGGGTGGAGAAAGGGGGGAGGGGGAGGAGGTAATGAGGGAGGGAGGGGAGAAAAATGGGGAGAAGGAAGGAGAGGGGCGGAGGGGATGGAGGGGAGACAATTAGTCATGTTCGGTCAGAAGAGCGGTAGGGGGAGGGGGAAGGGCGAGGTAGATAGAGGGAGAGAGAAGAAGCAAGAGAGAATAGAAGAGAGATGGAAGAGGAGGGGAGCCAGAGACGAGAGCCGCTCATTAAATATCAAAAGAGGACAAGCACGTGGACGGGGCGAGGAAAACGGGGAGAGAATCAAAGGGAATCGAAGAATTAAAACCTCAAACAACGGAAAGGGGAAGAGAAGGAGGGAGGGAGGGAGAAAAGGGAGGAGAGAGAGTGCGCGCGAGAGAGAAAGAAAGAAAGAAAAAGACAAAAGAGAGAAAGAGAAAGATAAAGAGAAAGAGAGAGAGAGAGAAATAGAAGGGAATTCAAACTGTTCCTCTCCAGCAGATAATCAAATTGGCAGTCAATCCTTGTACATGTTTGCGTTCATTTTCTGAGTAATGTCCGCGCGAGGGTCGGCAGATGCGGACGAGTGGGTTCAGCAGGGAGAGGGGGGCTTTTAAGTTTAAATGTTTTCGATTTTCTGTTAAATGTTATCTTTAGATACTTTCTTTTAATCAAAATTTCCTGTTAAGGGTTATTCTAATTATTTGTCTTCATTTTTTATGATAAAAATAATTTTCTGATATATATTTTTTTCTTTTGGTTTTGTTTTCTATGTTAAATGACGTTTTTAAATGTCACAGTGTCTATTTTAGGACTTCTACAACCTGTTTCGTGTGCAGAAATAATAAAAAAGAAGGTTTTGTAATTCCCTCCTCGCTCTTCTGTGTTTTGCGTTCTTGAGAAAAAATAAATAAAAAAATGTATACGTGGTTACATGAAGTGCAATTAAACGATGAAGAGTGATAGTGAAAGATTTTTTCTCTCTTTCTCCTAGGTCCTTAAATGCAGTTCTTGTAATCATGTTTTTCGGTCTTTATCTCTTTCTCTCTCTCACACACAGGGACACACGCACATGCGCATGTACACATACATACACCCACACCCACACACACACACACATGTATGTATGATACCGCTTTTGTCGAGTGATATCAGTGATAATAAAATACTGCGTTGCGAAAGTTCCTTTCAAACATGATCTGAACTCACCATAACCATAAAAAAATAAATGCTGTTGCCCTCAAAGTGAACAACGCCATCTGAGCAAAAACGACAAAGCAAAATATATCAAATTTCGTTTCCCTTTTTTTCGTCCTATAATCACATCGCATCGAAACACAGTTATTTGACTTTGTCACGACCGCCACGTAAAACAAAATGATTTACTGGACCTGAAAAGAAAACACTTTTTTTTCTATTTCCGAATATCTCAGCACCAGCTATTGACCCAGCTATCGATAGCTCGTTCTGCCAGGTGCTGATGCTATGAATACCGCCGGCGGGTAATTTAAGTAAATATCTCAAGTGGGAGGTAAATTTAGCTCTGCTCCTTGGCAGGTTTTTGCGCGTGGCGTGATGGGACGCAGAACATATGGCGTCCTGCAGGTGCCCTCAGCATCTATCTAACGTTTCCGACACGTACCTTAAAATGTCGAAGTAGCGTATCTAATTGTTGTAACTCTGCATTTCGCTCCTAATCGTTTGCAAAAACTACCGATCGCCGCAAGCACAACGCGGTCCATCTTCAACATTCGTTGCTACATCCGGTATAGGATTTCTCGTTCCTTTACTTTCACTGCTACGACAGTTCAACCTGCTGCCGCTTCACAGCGGCCTCCTTTCTTCGTCTTCGGGACGGGAGCATTCCCGTTGCTCGAAACTCGTTTTCAATATGACACCGTATCCATCAAGGCCACCTGTCGCCGCAATGATTCTCATGACTACCTTTAATATTTACCTTGTGATGAACGATATGCATGATCACCATAATCTTCAGCGCCACTGTTATTACCGTCGCCATTATATCACATTAATCCCCTATTAAAATATAAACCGACGCCATTATCTGTCTCTTCACCTCGAGGCCTCGCAAATAATAGAGCATGTAATCATGTCCATAACTTTAGGGTCCAACACGGGCTAGCTGCAACTCTGGCCTCCGAACAAGACGTCGCCATCACATTTAAAGAGAATCGGCCATTCCCAACCACGTATAAACGGCAACATCACTGATTTTTCGAAAGGAAACTCCTGGTCGATCGAGGAAGCGGCACACCTGTCCCCGAGGCAGGGGACATCTGCCAGGCGCAGATGAGCATAAAATAACGCCGAGATAGCTAGGTAGTCTCGTCGGCCGCACTGCCTGACAGGTGTTGACACTCCATTAGCGACCTCCAGCATCCGTCAGAACACATGTTGGTGTGGTTGCGTCCCTGAGAGCTCCCAGCACGAGTCACCTGCTGGGTCAATACGCGGAGAAGCACGTCACTCCCAGCGGCGGGACATATCGCTCGCTGCACCCTGTCTATCGGCTCAGTAATTCGCAAGGCACACACACTATTTTGGGGCATTGCAGCTGCAACAAAATCACCGTAATACTCCCTCCCAAGCTGAGAAGACTGGCACAGGACGGAGGCCACGCGGCACTATCGGGGAAGGTCAACAACGAGAGCGACGCCAGAACGAATCAGTGTCCTCCAGCAGTTAGTCCCCACGGCCAGGGATTCGCCGTGGAAGCCCTGGATCAAGTAAAGGATTATGAGGTCTAAGGACTGTACTAAGGTCCTCGCCACACAATCCTCTCTCTCTCTCTCTCTCTCTCTCTCTCTCTCTCTCTCTCTCTCTCTCTCTCTCTCTCTCTCTCTCAGGAAAAATACAATTCCGAGGGAATGACGAAAACATTTTTTTTAATCACGCTCAAAAGACCACCAAGCAAGGAATCCGATCGCCCAGAGCCGTTCAGTTCAAGAAACCCTGGTGAAAGGGAGTTGGAACGTCCGAACACTGCCCGTAACCCTCTCCCCTCACCCTCCTTCTCCCTCTCCTATGCTCCCTTCTCCTTCCCTCTCCCCCTGCAATGCTCATCCCATGTTCACCCGTAATGCGTCTTGATATAGGCTGCGACATCACCCTTATAGGACCCGTTACCAGCCACCGGGAGGGAAAAGGCTCGTAGTTATGAGAAACCGCACGTGTGTATGGAGGAGGAGGAGGAGGAGGAGGAGGAGGAGGAGTAGGGGGATGAGGATAGGACTCTGGAAAGGACAATAAGCAGGAGAGTGACAGGTTGCAAATAGGATCATCAGAGGGATGTGTCGTGGCTTCTTTGGATCGCCTTTGCGTTTCTTTCTTTTGCCTTTTTTTGCCGTCACGTTGTAAACGAAGGATAATCATATACTCTCTAGATCTAACTCTATAACAACACTCGCTCAATCTCTCCCTCTCTCTCCCCCCCCCCCTCTCTCTCTCTCTCTCTCTCTCTCTCTCTCTCTCTCTCTCTCTCTCTCTCTCTCTCTCTCTCATACACACACACACACACATATATATACATGGAATTTCGCCTTTTAAAGATAGAGGAAAAAAATGCCCAACGTGACAGACACGCCATCAAGGGGTATTTATATCTACCCACCCCCCCCTCTCAGTATGGTTTGAGCGACTAGGGTAATCTGTGTAGTTTGGCAGGACGGCGGCAAGTTACTGTAGTAATTACCAGCCAGAGAACCGCAGATTAACCAACTTCCCCGATTAATTTGCGCTGCGTCTAATAATGTCACCGCGGGGCTTGTCTACCTGCCTCCCTCCCCCTCCCCTTCTCCCTCCCCCTCCGCCCCCGACACCCTGCTTTCCTGTGTCATCAAGGGCCGAGGGGAAAAGAGAAGCGTGAAGAAGGAGTGAAGGAGAGGGGGAAGGATGTAACAGAGACAGGAAGGAAGGGAGAAAGTAATGACGTGATCGGGAGAGATGCGGAGGACGAGGGGAAATATGAAAGGAGGGAGTTAGGGGGGAGGGGGAGGGGGAAGGGAGTGAGAAAGAGGGATGATGTGGAGAGGGGGCGGGGCGAAAAGAGAGAGAGAGAGAGAGAGAGAGAGAGAGAGAGAGAGAAAAGAGAAAGAGAGAAGAGAGAGAGAGGCGGGAGGGGGAAGGGGGAAGGGGGAGAGGGAGAAAGAGAGAGAAGGAGAGAGAGAGAGAGAGGAGGGAGGGAGGGAGAGAGAGAGAGAGAGAGAGAGAGAGAGAGAGAGAGAGAGAGAGGGAGGGAGGGAGGGAGGAAGAGAGAGAGAGGAAGGGAGGGAGGAGAGAGAGATTGAGAGTGAGAGAGAGAGAGAGAATAGAATGAAGAGAGAGAGAGAGAGAATAGAATGAAGAGAGAAAGAGAGGAACGAAGGGAGGAAGGGATGGGTGAGGGAGAGAGGGAGAAAAGAGAGATTGAGATTGAGATTGAGATTGAGAGAGAGAGAGAGAGAATAGAATGAAGAGAGAA
>BOPN01003360.1:47735-60235 GCA_017312705.2 Penaeus japonicus | reverse complement strand
TTCGTTTCTCTTTTTTTCTCTTTTCCTTTTGTTCTATTTTCTTTCTTTCTTTCTCTCTTATTTTCGTTCGACTGGTAAAAAATATAAGAACTTACAAGGTTAAGATTAAAAGAGGAAGAGGAAGAACATAAACACGGAGAAAAATATGGTGAGGGGAGAAAGAGGAATAAGTAGAAGCAATTGAGATTAAGAGTTAAAGGAGGAGCAGCAAAAGAAGCAGAAGAAGAAGGAGGAGAGAGAAGTGTAAGAGGAAGGTGCGTGGAAACAAGGAGAAAAATTGAGGCTATAAACTGAAGAAAAGAAGGAGAAGGAAGAGGAGGAGGAGGAACGAGAAACAGTACCTGCAAGAGGGGGACACCAATCCGCGAAGTTTTCACACGCTGCTATGGACGGCCGGCAGTGTCGCATTTTAAAGGCGAATTTTATGGCCGAGCATTTCTATTGCAGCTCATCAGTTGGGGAACTCTTCTCGCGAGATTTAAACTTTCTGGCGGCTGTCCGATTACCCGTCGCGAGGAACTGTTTTATGTCATTTTGACTGCCGTAAATCGAGTACCATTTCCCGGGCCCGATTTACGTTGGCTGCGTTAGCCTCGGCCCGCTGGTGGCACTGCCTTGGCCTTGCTCGTTCACTCCTTCTCTCTTTCGACATTCTTACTCACGCACTCGCTCTCTTGTTAACTCGTTTGCTCACGTAATACACGCTCGGTTCATTCATCCATTCACTTATCACTCATCCATTCAATCACGCGTTTAGCTTAATCGCCCTAACGTTTGATCAACACAGTATTCTTCACTTTACCGTTCGCGGCAGAAGAACAGGTCATAATTACCTGAAAAAGAAAAAATAATTAAATACATGAGTAATCAATGTTCAAGTAAAATGACATATATATATGTCCAGTGTGTGTGTGTGTGTGTCTTTATATATGTACAAAAAACAGTAGAATGATGAAACACCTCTAACAATAGCATGCATCTGAATCGCCTGAAATCAATTCCTCCCGGTGAGTGATTGTCAACAATACCGTTAACCGTTAACAACCAGAAGAGGCAACATTCGCCATAAATACCAGCAAGCCGAATGACTTAGCACTGCTGTCAACAGTACAAAAAAAGAACGCGCGAGTTTAATCCCTTAAGTGAATATCCCGAAGTTCTATAAATGCTGATCCGCGCTTATCTCGAGGACTGATAGCCTTCCGGATAGCAAAGATGTAAGGCGATTAGGGATGACAAAACGCCGCGGAGCCTCTGAACGCGGTCGAGTGTACGGGGGAACAGGCAATAAAGAGAGACTCCGCCCACATACACATGACGTCACACTTGAGCGACGGAGAGTGAAAAGGGGTTAACCGTGATGTCACGAGAGTCGCTGCCATCGGCTGTTGGCGCAAGAGTGAGTCATTCTGATCGGGTCAGTGCCTGCTCCACCGCGCCCACAGGAATGGATTTAATAAATATAGCGGTAACTTGTACACGCGGTACTTCCTGACGTGGTTTTACAAGCAGCGTCCTGGGACTCGCATCCGGGACCGAGCAGGGCGCCGCACGGAGCAGAGGTCCTAGCAGGGAGGGGCGGAGAGGAGGGCGAGTCATATACACGAGTCACACCTGTGGAAGGGGAGGGTGAGGAGGGGGGGAGGGCTATGTGTTTGCCGAGAGGAGGCCATTTATCAAGCGCTCGATTGTTGTGAACGATAATAATAGCTCCATCAATAGAACATTAATCATTCATGCCACAAATAGCACTCCCGCTGGAGGCTGCCAGCCGCAAGAAGTCAGCAACAGCCGCAACCGCACACGCCACCGGACGCGTCAGCTATTGAGACATCGGCCACGATCTCTATATATAGGAGACAGACTACACGCTCCGTCGTACCCAACACGCGGCATTACACGGCGGCGGACGCGGAGCCACCTCAGGCCGCCACCAGCCCACCGCTGAAGAGTGACGTCACTGGGCTGGTGGAAGGGGTGGCATAGTGTTACCTCTCCTCCGCCCGCTGCAGAGACACCGCCACCCTTTATCACCTTGCATATATCCTCTGCCGTCAACACCCCGCCGTCTACTCTCATCCTCTCCTCACATCCCACGTTCCACAGATCGCCCCTCCCCCGCCCCACCTGCTTCGCTGGCCAAGTATAGTACCCACATCAGATGACTCTACTTCTCTCGCATCGTGTTACGCCATACTACGTTCCTCGCGCAGCCCCTTGCAACAGCGAGTTCTCTGATATGACGTTTCTTTGCGTGAATCATTAACACAGAAGAAATTGTGCTATTCAGTACTTCAGTTTCTTATCTTTGAATGGTGCTCCTAATCCTGAACAGTAGCCATGCTGTTACAAAGAAAAAATATATAATCTATAAATCATGCCGTCAGGTCTCTCCACAAACAATCACGAAACCGCAAGCCACCTGTAACACGCACGGGCTGAGAGACAATTCCCAAACCCCCTTTCACAGATAGACAGATAGACATACATACATACACACACACAAAGAAGAAAACTGCACCCTCGCACAACGGCAGGAAACTAACCGTGATAAACAGCGGGATAACAAGGTGCCCTCAAGGATCGTTTGCGTCTGTGGTCTAGAGATAATCCCTCCCCTTCCCCCTCCTTCTCCCATCCCTCCACTTGACCTTTGACCTCTCCTCTCAGGCTAGATCTACAGAGATTGGCTCGGCCGGGACGACAACGCATGGGAACTTTGCTCCGCCACAGCAGGCTGGTTTATCCTTCCCAGGCTGCCATCATCTCGCACCGCCATGCCATTATCCCCGCGATCACTGTTATAGCTGCTTACCCATCCCTTCGCATTCCCCTTCACCGTGCTAATAACGGCCGGCCATGAGACCACATGACCATCATGCTCCGAGTCCCAGGTATTGGGAGGGGGGGGGGGTGGGACGGCGCACCGCAATTTTCTTGATAACACTTACGGATCGCTCTTACTACTGTGTGCGCTCACGAAATGAAGAGTAATGAAATCAAATGAACAAGCAAGGGATGGCAAAGGCGAGTCGACGCATATTTCATGCGATAAATGAAGTAAATAAAGTGTGTGGCGGCCAAAGCGAACGCGCATATAAATATATAATAGATGCATTTGCAAATGAAAAATGAACTGGTAGGAACAGGATTTTTTTGTGTTATCTCATTGTGAGTCTCTCTCTCTCTCGCTCTCTCTCTATTTATGTGTGTGTATGTATACACATACACATACACACACATATATATACATATATATATATATTATATTTATACATATATATATTACACACACACGCACGCAAACGCATACACACACAAACACACACACATATATATGTGTGTGCATATCTATATATACATATATACATACATACATACATATATATATATATATATATGTATATATATTATATATACACCTATATATATATATTATATACATATATATATATATATATATATATATATATATATGTGTGTGTGTGTGTATGTGTATATGTATGTATGTATGTATATATATACATATACATACATATATATACATATATATACATATATCTATGTATATATATGTGTGTAAATACATACACACACACACACACATATATATATATATATAAATATATATATATATATATACATAAATATACACACACACATATATATATATAAATATATACATATATGTATATATACATATATATACATATATATGTATATATATGTACATATATATATACATACATATATATGTATACATATGTGTGTATGAGTGTGAGTGTGTGCGTGTGTGAGTGTGAGTGCGTGTGTTTGTACATATACATATATACATATATATACATATATATGTGTGTACATATATATACATATATGTATATATATACACATACATATATATATATGTGTGTGTGTACACACACAGACACAGACACAGACACACACATATATATATGTATATGTATATGTATGTATATGTATATGTATGTATATGTATATATATGTATATATATGTGTGTACATATATATTCATATGTACATACATATATACATACATACATATACATATACATATACATATATATATATATATATATATATATATATATATATATATATATATATATGGATGTGTATGTATATATGTATATATGTATATATGTATATATATACATATACATATACATATATATATACACATGTATATATATATATATATATATATATATATATATATATGATAACCAATATGTAATTTCGGCTATACATGCTTCTCTATTATTGTGTAAGGTCGGTAACAAAAGTGAAGAAAATAGCAGTAGTATAATTCATTACTAACAGAACACAACTGAACCCAGACTTTGGCATGGTTATCCTTGAAACATTTTCTTGCATATGGAATTGCAAACTCCATATTGAATTGATGCCTAAGATAAAATGTAAAATATATTAGTGGGAATCAGACATGTTTTGATTGAAGGATGTTTTTGTGAAGGATTCTATTGCTCTTTGCTGGTTCTATAGCATATATTTGCATTTATTATCAATCAATAAATATATCTGACGCATATGTTCTAGAACCAGAAGAAAATGCATCTCAGTAGATGAGACGGTAAAAAAAAAGAAAAAAGAAAGAAAGAAAAAAAACACCTGTCAATATGGTGCAATAAGAAACTGAAAAACAAAACCAAACACAAAACGTTTGTTTGAATGAATATAGGCTTCTACAAATATTTTCAAGAACAACATGCAACCGTTCTCGTATTCATACTTACCTATATTCTTCTTGTAAACAAGAGGCCTGTCAAAAAACTAATTACTTACTAAACCAAGAGTAACAATGCCTATAGATCAGTCTGTCACATATAAGAATTTTTATAAAAATCTTTGGTTATAAAATTCTTTGGTTACTGCATTGTCACTCACAGCTATGGCTGCCATTTTGAAACGATTATAGAAGAGACTGATAAATGTATGGTAGATAAGCATAGCATAATGGAATGAAAGATTCACAGCAAGCCATAAACAGTGACTAAATAGATGACCACATGTTTTATCTTTTTAATGATAATTTATTTATTTTGTTTTATAGTAGATGCCTATATATATAGATATATATATATATATATATAGAGAGAGAGAGAGATAGATAGAGATATACATACACACACATATCTATTTATATATTATACATATCCATATATATGTATGTGTGTGTGAACGAGAGTGAGAGAGAGAGAGAGAGAGAGAAAGAGAGAAGGAGAAAGAGAGAGGGAGCAGGAGAAAGAGAGAGGGAGAGGGAGAGGGAGAGGGAGAGAGGGAGGAGAAAGAGAGATAGAGAGAGACCGAGAGAGAGAGATAGAGAGGGACTTATTGAGCGAGTGAATTAGAGTGAGCATGAAAGCGAAAGTGAGTGTGAGAGTGAAAGTGTACACGTACATACATACATTCCAGCACAAATATGCACGTCAACAATATGCTCAATACAGATATACATATGCAAATACATATATATGTGCAAAATGCATATACCCATGCAAATACATACAGCTATGCAAATCCGAAATACAAATACACTCAACACATACATTTACATAAACACGCACACGGTCATCAGTCGGGCCGCAACCCGCCTAACTAGACCTGCGACCTAAAAATAAGAAGAGAGAAAAAAAAAGGAAAACAAAAAATGGTTGCATTATCCCGCGAGATTTACAGGCGTGTCATCCAAAATTTCCCGCCCTTTTATTAGCGATTTTCCCGCCTCGGCGCCGCCAATATTTCGTATCATCGGCCACTTTTATTACCCGAGGCGCAGGAAGGTAATCCCGTCCGATGGTTTAATGATTTCGCCGAAGCCTCTCCAGCTGTTTCGACCTCATTCTCCTCCATCACCTCCTTTTCCGGCTCCTCCATCACCCCCACTCAGTTACTCCACCATCTCCTTTTCCTCCAACATCACTTCCAACTCTTGCTCCACCAATACCTCTACCTCCACCTCCTCCTTTTCCTCTAACATCATCTCCACCTCTTCCTCTACCAATACCTCTATCTCCACCTCCTCCAACATTACCTCAACCTTCACTTCCTCCATTTCCACCTCAACGTCCTTTATTCTTGATTTTCGGTCAATGGAAATATCCGCCACGAAGTCATGCGCGGTGGAGCAGCCCGTTCGTTATTTCTGCAGCCGCTTGCTTCCCTCTGCTTCTGATGAGGCTCCTGATAAATGGCGGTGCTTAGTCGTCTCTATTCTGGCCTTTTCTTCGTTCCGAATCTGCACGCTAACACACACATACAAATAGATGCATGCGTGCGTGCATGTGTGGTGTGTATGTATATAGATATATATCTTATATGTATTTATGTGTGTGTGTGTGTGTGTGTGTGTGTGTGTGTGTGTGTGTGTGTGTGTGTGTGTGTGTGTGTGTGTGTGTGTGTGTGTGTGTGTGTTTGTGTGAGTGTGTGTATTTATTCATTCATTTATTTATTTATTTATAAATATATAAAAATATATATATATATATAAATATAAATTCGCTTGCTTGATGGCTTGCTTGCTTGCTTGCTTGCTTGCTTGTACGTGCGTACTTGCATTGGCGAGAGAAAGGCAAACGATGGAGAAATGGGGAAGAGAGAAAGTAAAGTAAAAGCGCAATATTCTGACTGTGGAAAGAAAGTTTTATGTTTATGGCGACCCTGATGGCACGGACATGGGTCCCCCTCCTGCTTCCGGGAATGTGTGTATTTGTATCTCTCTGCCGCCCACGCCCGTTGTTTTATTTTTTTTTTTTTTTACTCTTACTCTTTACGGCCGCGGTGGAGGATTGTGATGAGATGCTATTATCATTTCATTTTGGGTTGCCGTAGATTTGGTGTCTGTCAGTCTTGGGGTGCGCTTTTATCGGTCAAACGTTATGCTTGGCCGTCGAGATTTTTCTTTTTGTCATGAAATGTGATTTTTTTTTTAAATCAATCACACACAGCCTCTACACTCCCTCTCTCCCCCTTTTTCATGTTATGTTGTTCCGGGTCTGGTTGTGATCGCCACTCTCTACTTTCTCTCTCTCTCGTTCTCTCGGTCTTGCTTTAGCTCTCTCTCTCTCTGTTTCTGTCTTTCTGTCTTTATGTCTTTCTCTGCCTCTCCCTCCCTCTTTCTTTCTTTCTTTCTTTCTTTCTTTCTTTCTCTGTATCCCTCCTCTCTCTCTCTCTTTCCCTTCCCTCTTTACTGTGACACCTCCATTCCTTGCCTCTATTTTGCCTTATTTATTTATTTTATTTATTTTTTTCTCCCTTGCCCTCTCTTTTCAACCTCTCGGAGTTTGCCAAAATGATCCATTATATATGACAATGAGGCTACTGGTTTCGGTTACCGGAAAAGAAACCGTTCGGTGAGGATAGCATCACGGTGACGTCATCACGATTTGGCGACATTTCGTTCCGGCCGAATGCGGAAGTCTTGATTGCTTTTCTCGCTCTCCTTCCGTTTCTTCTCCCCTCTTTTTTACGCGTGCTTCCTTCTCCGCCTCGGAAATTAGGGACAGCGGAAGCCGCCAAGACTAACTAACGATCGTTCGGGTCACCGGGAGATGGCAACGAGGCAACGAGGCACCGCCGCTTGCGATGACCTCGGCTGGTGAAGCAGAGCCAGCCAGCCAGCGCGTTGAGCTGCCAATCAGAACAATGGCTTTGGCTCATAACGTAATGGACTGCTAGCTTTTATGGTCCGCGGCGGCCACCCGGGCGCGAGGAGGGGAAGGGGAGGAGGGGAGGGGGAAGGGGAGGGGAGGGGAGGGGGAGTGGGAGGAGGGGGAGGAAGTGACCGCAACCACCTGCCAAGATTGACCGCAGTCAGTCTTACGTTGACATCGACCGGGTTTTGTTTATTTTTAATTTTGGTGGAGGGAGAGATAGAGAGAGAAAGGGAGGAAGGAAGATAGGCAGAGATACAGGCAGGCAGGCAGGCAGATAGATAATTGGCCCTTAATCGTAACTGGGCGCTGGTAAGGACGAAGCCATAAAATAATGTGAGATGAATGAATGTTAAAAATATCTTCAGTTGTAAACATCGAGTTGTGAGCAGACGTCTATGTGTTATCTATTCACGGAAATCACGAATGATCATTGATAGAAGATAATCTTCGTCATCGAAAGTTCATTGTTTATATATATGTGTGTGTGTGTGTGTGTGTGTGTATACAGGGTATATATATATATATATATATATATATATATATATATATATATATATATATATATATATATATATATACATATATACACAGTATATATATATATATATATATATATATATATATATATACATATATGTTTATATATATATATATATACATATATGTTTATATATACATTATATATACATATACATATACAAACACAAACACACATATACGCATATATACATATGCATATGCATATACATATACATATATATATATACATATACATACATATATATATATATATATATATATATATATATATATATATATATACACATACATATACATACATACACACACACACAAACAATATTTAGCCTTCCTTGTTCGGCCGGGGGAGGAGAGCAGAGATGAAGCAAAACTCCCTTTCCTCTTCCTCGCCTTGCCTGAGGTGCGCACAGGACACCGCGGGAGCCACAGACCTGCACCCAGGTAAGCGAACCCGGCAAGGCAACGTCGGGAAGGCAGGTTATCTCCGCGGCGACGCACGCCTTCTCACCTCTAGCGACACTTCGTGGCCACTTTTACCGCATCCGTCTGAGCCTTCGTGCCAGAAAAAAAAGCGCTTCGAACTTCCTTCTTTCACTCTTGAACTTAAAGAGGTTGGTGTGAAGTAAGCCGATGCCTCTTCGGACCATCTGCCTCGTTCAAGCAAGCCGAGACACGGCGCAGAGAAGCTCAAGCCTTCCCGTGTGGCTTGAGAGAGACTCCACAGGATACAGAAGGCCGCTGGTCGTTAACGGGGCATCGCCGGGCGCTCGTGGATATTCAGAACCCCCTCAGTGGCTATAACCGCTAACAGTGCTTGTAGAACTCTCGGCTGTTGCAAAGTACATTTCCCAAGCTGTAACATAAATACCTATCATGCAGTCTCTTACGCCCCATGTTTGCGCGATCAGTTGCAGCATAAGTACCTGTCGACTTGTGGCGTAACATTAGACTCGGCGGCAGTGTTAACGGATATGAGCTTCGCATTAACATCAGCGCTGGTTACCTTCGCGCTACATCTCGCTTTCGCCTGTCGCTTCTGTTGGACGAGCGTCGGTGATGCTGCTGATGATGTTTTGTATTTTCTTATTCTCATTCTTATCATTATTATTAGTTATTGTTCACATCATTATCATCGTTGCTGTTATTGTTGATATTATCATCTTTATCATTAATATTATTATGCTTATTATTATTATCATTATGATTATCATTGTTATCATTATCATCTTTATGCTAATTATGTTTATAATTACTTATCATTTTATTATTATCATGAACATTATTATTATCATTAACATTATTATTAACATTATCATTAACATTATTATTATCATCATTAACATTATTATTATCATCATTAACATTATTATCATCACATCATTATCATCATCATTGTCTTTATTATCAACATCATCATTTGCATCATAATAATTAATACTGTCATTATTTTTGTCATTGTTATAGCAATCATCATTATCTATGACACTGCTTTTGTTGTTGTTATTATCATAATCATCATTCCTATTACTTTTAAGCATTACAAAAATCATGATCATCATTAACATCATTAATCATCATGATTATTATCAGCATCATTATCATCATAAATACCACCGTCACTGTTATCATAACCATTATCATCTTTATCATCACTACCATTGGTTTCTTACCAACGTTAAAGTTATCATCACATTTTCCCTTCTTACAGTTTCCATACAATCATGATCTTTCCCTCTACCTCCCACCACCTCTCTCTACTCCCATCCTCACGCAAGCACAAACACCCATTCTCCCGCAAGCACAGACCGTACATCAACACTACTAACAGCTTCCTTCGCCGTAACACGAAACAAACCTTGTCCTTGCAACTGTGAACGGCTCGAACATCAACCGAACAACTGTACAAAAAGCGCTAATGTATCCCTGTGGCGCGCGCTATCAGCTTTAATAATGGTACTCCCAGATATAACAAGGAGATAGTACACAGTCTGAGATACTATCTTAATTACATCTCTGCAAGTCTTCTTTCAACCGTGAACAGCTTTTATTACCATCAAAATCACTTAACATTTGAACTGTATGCTTTTTTCTTTCCTTTTCTTTCTTTTCTTTATATTCATAACAATCTTAAAGGCATCTATTCATATGCATACACTACTTTCTTAATTAAGCACTAATAACATCAATTTTCTTTACCAAATTAAGTAAATATGCAACTGAATTAAGTAACAGCCATGCTCACTAAAAGCCAGAACTGTCCTCCGAGTCAAAAAAAGAGAGAGAGAAAAATGTTAAATAAAATATAAACTAATTTCAAGATCATGGCGGAACGTGTTAATGTTTTCTTGCAGTGCACCGTGACCCACGCACTGTGCCTCGTGTGGCCGGGGTGGGGGAGAGACGGGGGCTTTGCGGTTGGTTGTTGGTGTGTGTGTGTGTGGGGGGGGGGTAGAGGGTTGGGCCTTGGAGAACGAGGAGTAGTCGTCGTCGTCTCGTAGGCTGCCACGCGAGCACCACAGTTTACTTCCATTGCTCTCGGGGAAACGGTGGCTCCTCTTTCTGCCTTGCCTTTCCGCCCTCCACATTCCGCACTCTGGGTCCTTGAAGCTCACCACCTCACACATCTCACAAAGCCGTGGACGCAACGCAGTCGGGAGCCCGAACCCCTTTACTTCAGACCTGAGCCAAAGCCAGTGCCAACTCTCAAAGCGCCAGACGCTAAAGCAACAGGCAACGCTGGCACTGCACCACAACAGTCCAGCACAAACAACCACGGGCGAGTGAGATTTCCGAGGATGTAAATCAGCCGGTATTGTATATTCGCTGGCTGTACAATTAACAGCTGTATTGCACCGTGGTTAACCCGCCACCGATACAAAGGAGAAGGCCGCGGAAGCAAGACGCATGATAGATAATCCCGATTATGTGACCTGAAACTGGATTAAAACCGCTCGGGTGATTCATCGCCGTCATTACTGCGGCCACCAGAGACGGATGGCCGCGCTGCCTGGCGCATTCCAGTCCCTCGGAAGGAGATATTGATAAAAGAAACAAAAAAATATTTCCAGAAAGAGGGGAGGGGGTAACAGGGGGATCAACGGAGGCGCTTGAGACGGTGTTTTTCCTTAATTAAAAAGCTGCTGCTCTCGCTCCCTCTCGAGTACTGTCCGGGTCCGGAACATCTGGAATCTTCAAAGGCAAATACGCCGGAAAACGTAGTTGAGTTTTAATTTCCCGGCCTTCCAGAGCACACAATGGCATCGCGCAATCCTAGTAATTATCAGGCAACATCTCCGTGTACAAGCCGGGAGGGCGAGGGAAGAAGACACAGGGGGCTCCCTTTCCACTCAGGCTCTTTGAGGCTTCTGTTTCTCTTTGTCTTATTTGTTTGTTTGTGGGAGTATGCGTCACGCTATATTGTTTGGGTCTTTCCATCACATTTCCTTTTTATCTCATTCTATCCATATCTCCATTTCGATCTTTCTCTCTCTCTCATTCTATCTATCTATATATATATATCCATTTCGATCTTTATCTCTATTTACACTCTCTGTCTCTGTCTGTCTGTCTGTCTGTCTCTTTCTCTTTTACTCTTACTCTCACTCACTCACTCACTCTCTCTCTCTCTCTCTCTCTCTCTCTCTCTCTCTCTCTCTCTCTCTCTCTCTCTCTCTCTCTCTCTCTCTCTCTCTCCCTCCCTCTCTCTCTCTCTCTCTCTCTCTCTCTCTCTCTCTCTCTCTCTCACTCTCACTCTCTCTCTCTCTCTCTCTCTCTCTCTCTCTCTCTCTCTCTCTCTCTCTCTCTCTCTCTCTCTCTCTCTTTGCCTTCCATGTCCTCATCATTTTTCGGACCCCCTCCCGCTCCTCCGACGCTTTTATTCATGGCTCGACCCGTCTCTCAGATCTTTCCCTCTCTCTGATTTCATTTCCAATTTTATCAAGACTGCAGCTTAAAGACAAGCCTTTGTTTAACTCAACAAGCGCCTTGCAATTTCCTCCGGTTCGCAATTTTTACGAGCTGAACTTTACGCTCCATTCAGTGATCTTAATTAGCTGTCTTGATTGAGTCTGCATTCGTAGAACTTGCTCTCATGTGTTCAATGCGTTCATGCGATTAATATCTCTATATATCTTCCTGATCCGCGCTATCGGTGCTTGCTACGCGTTATTTGCCTTTGCGGTCGGATTCAACTAGAAATTTGCCAACGAACACAAAGCAAACACAGTAATAGGCGTAATAAGATGAAATGGGACCGCCATAATAATA
>BOPN01003360.1:20235-42735 GCA_017312705.2 Penaeus japonicus | reverse complement strand
AGAGAGAGAGAGAGAGAGAGAGAGAGAGAGAGAGAGAGAGAGAGAGAGAGAGAGAGAGAGAGAGAGAGAGAGAGAGAGAGAGAGAGAGAGAGAGAGAGAGAGAGAGAGAGAAAGAGAGAGAGAGAGAAAGAAAGAGATAGAGAAAGATAGAGAGATAGATAGACACAGAGAGAGAAGAAATAACACACCCATGTCTTCTGCCTTATTAGTTCCATCAAGTCCTTTCTCCTCTCTCACGCTTCTTCCTCCACCACTCGCTCTTTGCCTCTCTTTCCTTCCTTCTCCTCCTCCTCCTCATTTTCCTCGATCCAGCACCATCGCCAAACAACCTCCTCCACCCCTACAACCCCTACCACTCCTAGTGGAGCGAGAGTGGGATTAAATGGATTCCGGGAAGAGGTGCCTCGTGGAAAAGAAAAAAAAATGGTAGAGGAAAGGGCAAGGAGGGGGGAGAAAAGAGGGAGAGGGAGAGGGAGGGGGAGAGGGAGGGGGAGAGAGAGATGGAGGATGAGCTGGAGAGAGAGAGAGAGAGAGAGAGAGAGAGAGAGAGAGAGAGAGAGAGAAGGGGGGAGGGGTGAGGTGTAGAAAAGATAAAAAGAAGAAAAGGAGAAAGGGGAAATAAGCGGTGGAGAAGAAAGGGGGAGAGCGACGCTGCGGAGAAGAGAGGGTGAACGAACCAGTGGAAGAATAGATAAAGGACGAGACGAAGAGAAGAACAGGAAAAAAAAAAAAAAAAAAAAAAAAAAAAAAAAAAAAAAAAAAAAAAAAAAAAAAAAAAAAAAAAAAAAAAAAAAAAAAAAAAAAAAAATTGATGAAGGATACGAAGGTAAACAAGGGATATAAAAAAAAGCTTCTTCCCCGGCTGCAAACTAGGAATATATTACACCCACAAATGAGAAGAATTTGAGCAAAGGATGAAAGAGAGAGCAATACTATTTCTACTAAAAGGTCAAGAGTTAAGTAACATGTGTCTGGAATACCTCAGGCTGCAGTCTCGCTGTGCATAGAGGAAAATAGACGAGAGAAACGATACAACACTCACATCCGCACAAAAAGATAAAAAAAATACGAGAAACTTCCTTAAGAAAAAAAAAGCATGCGTAATCTAAAACGAATAATCACAATATAAAAGATTGAATAAAGAAATAATGGCGACATTAAAAATAATAATAATAATGATAATAGAAAACAATAACTATAACTCGTAAGTGATGGATCTTTTTTAATAACAAAGATACATCATAGAAAGTAATTAAAAAACTCAATCATCTTACTGAAATAGATGTACGTGCATATCATTAATCCCACACTATAGGACATGCAATCAACGGTAAAATCTTACACGGAATAGACTCCTTCTTACATTTGTCACGACGAACTCTCGAAACTCGACTCTCACCTGATCCTTCTGACTCATGACTGATGCTGGCTCTCACTTACTCTAAAACAGTCACAAAGCTCTCTCTCTCTCTCTCTCTTTCTCTTCTTCCTCTTTCACTCTTGCTTCTCTCTCTCTCTCTCTCTCTCTCTCTCTCTCTCTCTCTCTCTCTCTCTCTCTCTCTCTCTCTCTCTCTCTCTCTCTCTCTCTCTCTCTTTCTCTCGTCCTGTCGCGAGAACGCCCTGCACTCACCTGGAAAGAAGAGAAAAAGACAACAATATTAGAATTTGGAGTATTCTTTTGAATGGGATGAAGGATGAAGGATGTGAGTGAAAGGGAATAAAAGAAAGAGAGAAGGAGAAAATGAGGGGAAGGAAGGATGGGAAACAGAGAGAAGATTGAACAGAAAAGGAAAACTGATAGATGGAGGGAAAACTGGATAATGGAGGAAGGAAAAAGGAAGGATACAAGGGATTAAAAGGGAAGAGAAAGAGAAGTTTGGAAGAGTGAAGGAGTGGTAGAGGAGGCGGAGGAGGTGGAGGTTTTTGTAAATGTTGGTGATGGTGGTGGAAGGAAGGTATATTGGAGAGGATTCGGTGTGTGTGAGGCAGATATGAAGACGGAGGAAAAAAATCAATAAAATGAGTATCGAGAACAAATGGGATCTTTGAGGAGAGGGTGAGACTGCGGGAAAATCGAAAAGTTATACAAATGTGTCATGTTCACATTTACATGAATTTTAGGATAATGGGGAACAGAGATGCAAGGTCACACTCTTCCATAAATCACAAAAAAGTCATATGACCCCTATAGCCTATAACTTTTCTCACCTTCCCCCTCTTTCCAATTATATTCCATACCTCCCCTCCCCCACCCTACCCCTACTCCCTTCAGTCTATACTTCCATATACTTCTCTTTCTTTTTGCGCTCCTGAATACAGACACCCTCCCCTTCCCTCTCCCCCCTGCCTTCCCCGTCTCTTCTTCCGTCTTCCTTCCCTCTTCCCTACAATATCCCCCTCCTGCCTTCTCCCACTTGCTCTTCCATACCCTCACCCCCTCCCCTTCTCTCCCATTCCCTCTATCCGCTCCTCTCTTCCCCTCTCCCTCTCCCTCTCCCTCTCCCCTCCCCTCTCTCCCCCCCCCCAAGTGCAGTTGAGGCAGTGCGCCACACAGGCATCAGCACCACTTAGCACATGCCAGCGCCGGCGTGTCGTAGAGGCATAATAGCATAATAACATTCTGGGAGGAAGGGGGACGAGATGAGGGGGGGGGTGTAGGGAGGAGGAATAAGAGGAGAGGGACGGCAGGGGAGGAGGGGGAGAGGGTACAGTTAGGAGGAGGAGGGGGAAGGGAGGAGGGAGGAGGGAGGGAAGAGGTATTAGGGCGAGGAGTTAGAGGAGAGGGATGGGAGAGGGGGGAGGGGGAAGGCGAGGACAAGGGTAGGGGGATGGGAGGGGAGAAGGAGACGAAAGGCAGAGGAACTTCACAAGCAGTACCCCCTCCCCCTTCCCCCCTCTCCCCTGCTGTGCCAGGATTATTTAAGGGGGATCATCCTGTTAGACTGTCTTCTTATCGCTTGAGGTGCCACACGAAAGCATGGCGGCGCGGGGTGGGGTGGGGTGTGAAAGGGGGAGAGGGAAAAGAGGAAGGGGGGGGGAGAAGGAGGAAGGACGGAGGAGGGAAAGAAAGAAAGAAAGTGTGTGTGTGTGTGTGTGTGTGTGTGTGTGTGTGTGTGTGTGTGTGTGTGTGTGATAGAGAGAGAGAGAGAGAGAGAGAGAGAGAGAGAGAGAGAGAGAGAGAGAGAGAGAGAGAGAGAGAGAGAGAGAGAGAGAGAGAGAGAGAGAGAGAGAGAGAGAGAGAGAGAGAGAGAGAGAGAGAGAGAGAGAGAGAGAGAGAGAGAGAGAGAGAGAGAGAGAGAGAGAGAGAGAGAGAGAGAGAGAGAGAGAGAGAGAGAGAGAGAGAGAGAGAGAGAGAGAGAGTGCGTGTGTGCACAAAAATGATAAATCAATCATTCAAATAATAATACCAATAGAGATGATAATACCAAACTTTCCATAACGGCCAAAGAGGTTTTTTTCCCCTTTTCTCTTCAAAGTTCACACAAAAAAAAATGCTCGCCAGCCATTCTCGCGACGGCCCGTCCATCGCTCTCTACAACTAATTTCCTCACGTGTGTTTCTACTCCATCTTTCTTTCTTCCTTTTTTTCTTCGCTTCCTCTCTCTCTCCCGTCCTTCTCTTCGCTCTTCTGAAGCTCCTTTGTCGCCGCCTCTTCTCCGCACCATTTTCTTGGTAATTTAATCCGAGATTTTAATGAAGACCGATTACCGCAATGGAAGGATCTGTCTGCTTGTTTGTTTGTTTCTTTCTTTCTTTGTTTAAGAGGCTATCTACTTCTCCTTTTTGTCTGTCCTTTGTGTGATTGTCCTGTCTGGCCTGAATGTCTGTCTGTCTGTCTGTCTGTCTGTCTGTCTGTCTGTCTGTCTGTCTGTCTGCCTGTCCACTAAACGGCCAGCCATTTCGGATATTCATCAACTCATCTTCGCCCCACTCCCACCCCTCCCTTGCCCCTCATTGATTTCCCGCCATGTCCCTACATCCGAACGACATGCAAATGCACTCACCGCTGCCCTTACGCTGCCTTACGAGGCAACAAGTGCTCAGCAAAACACTCCGCCCGAGAGTATCGAGTTACTGACTGACCTGCAGACGTGATCCTCGTCTCGCGTGAGGGATTGATGGCCCGACAAATCATGTCAATATTCCGGCGGGGCTGAGTTACGGCCGCGTGTGCCTGTGCCGACCGGCCCCGTCCCGCTCCTCCTCCCCCATGGATAAATTGCGATACAAATAACACAATAAATACTGTCACCAGTGCTACAAATAACACGAATAAGTACTGTCTGTCACCACAAATGCCTCCAGTCCCATCAAACGGCGCGGGGAAGGAAAATAATAGCAATGACAAAAGGCAAGACGCACCCTAGCGAAATAGCAGGGAATTTGCCCCGGTGAGGAGCAGGGGGGGGGGGGGGGAGGATAATAACATTCCTCTACGAGATGGCAATTTGGATCCACATATACATCATTTCTCCATTTCTTTTTTTTCTCGTTTTTTTTATGGCTCCTGCGCATCTTGGAATATCACAAAGCAACCGAAACGACAATCAAACACTCTTTAGATGTCAACACGAAAAGTATATTTACACTCGTAAACATAAGCACGTGCGCACAGGTGAACATCAACATAAAAATAATCGTTACGCTCTCGGCTGTCAGGGAAAGATGGAAGACAATGGCGGAGGGAGAGGGAGAGGGAGAGGCAGAGGAGAGAGGGAAGAAGGGAGAGAGGGAAGGGGAGAGTGTAGAGAGAGGGAAGAGAGGGGAAGGGAGAAGGGAGATAGAAGAAGGCTTCAAGGGTAGAGGAGAGAGGGAGAGACAAGTGGAGAGAAAGGCATCAGGATTACGAGCTAGTGGGGGAAGAAGTGAAAGAGCGAATAACGCAGGAGAAGGAAACCGTAAGTGAGGGAGAGGGGAAACGACAGAGAGATGGAACAAAGAAAGACAGATTGAAGGGGGAGAGAGAGGGAGAGAGGGAGAGAGGGGATATGCGAGAGGTGGTGGATGGATAACTTGCAAAGCTGATGCAGGGCGGAGATTGGACCTCAACGCCTTCCCTAAAACACTCATTTACAGGACCTTCACCTCCCCCCGCGCCCGTTGCCGTCTTCGGAGGATAATGAGAATGGTGATCGAGTCAGGAAGGAAATGAGGAGTGGTGAGGAGGCAGAGGGTACGAAAAGGAGGGAGAGGGAGGGGGCGGCAGAGGGAGAGGGGGAGTGAGATAAAGGAAGTTACGGGAAGCAGGGAAAGGGTAGGGGAGAAAAAGGAGATGAAAAGGGAGGAGAGGAGAATAAGAAACATAGATAAATAGAAAGATAGATATATAGATAGAGAGGGAGTACCAAAGGCAGGAAGCGTAAGGGCCCATAGATTGGAGAGAGGGAAAAAAACTAGAAGCGACAGAGAGCCGCGGTAGTTAATTTCAAGAGAAAAGTAAGTCGTACCTCCTGGATTTCATTCTCCTTTCCTCCCGTCCCTCGACACACAACATTTCGAAGCTATTAGGCACTATCAGCTGCTTAATCTTCCATAAAGCAAGAGCTGCTGCAACATTTTCCATGCTATTTATTGTGCAGGGACGCGAGCTTTTGTAACTACTGGGAATGGGGTGAGGGGGAGGATGGGAAAAGAGAGTAGAGAGAGAGAGGGAAGGAGAATGGGGGAAAGATGAGGGTCTAAGACAGAAAGGAGAGATGCAAATGGAAACAGTAAAGAGGTGGAAAATGAGAAGGGGATATGGGGAGGCACGTAATAAATGGGGAAGCGGGGGAACGCGGAGGGGGAAAAGGGCAGAAGGGAAAGGTGGAGATGAAGAAGATGGGAAGAAAGGGTGGAGGAGCCAAAGGGGAGGGGGGGGGGAATGGCCTTCCAGTGTTGTGAGCGAGCACGAGGCAGCAACACCACGCCCCGCTCGCAGCATCATTAACACTTCGGCCCGCCAAGTGCCTCTAAACTTTTTATTTTCTCGGAGTCTCATAGGGAGGGGATAAAATGGAGCGCTGGGTGGGAGCCCGCATGTCCTCCCTAGTTGCTAGATCACCATCATTTGCACCTTACATTATTATCAACGTTGCCACAATCATTACCGGCAGCTGTTACCGAGTTGATCGTGGACAACCGTTACTATCATTCCCTCCTCCCTCCTGCCCAGTCATCACCGTCATCAGCACCTTGGCGAGGCTACACATCGTCGCGAATAACCAGCCACTCGCCTCGATCATTTTCCTTTTAATCCCGTCCGAACTACTGCCATTACCACTGGCCCCTCTCCTCCCCCTCCCCCGGGCCCCGAGTGAGCGCTCGCAACCACTATCATTACCGCAATCACTAAACCCTCGCCACCACCACCATCACTATCATTACGGCCATTATCACCACCGCTCCGCTAATGGCCTCGTCACCACCAAGCGCAATCGCCGCGACAACTGCAAACACCGCAACAAGCAGCCTGGCCTCGTCCGCTCCCATCGCGTCCGCCGCCGCCGCCACATGGCTTCGCAAAAACGATCCAGTAACGGTGCCTCTGAGGGAGGTCAAAGAACCTAAGGAGCAAAAACAGAGGAGAGAGAACGAGAGGGGAAAAAACGAAAAGAAAAACGAAAGAAAAGGAGAGAAGGGGAGAAAGTGGAAGAAAAAAACAACATCGAGCCCAGTTCCGCTCGCTCAGAAAATATAAATGAAATCTGCGAGTCACAGCAAGATTGCAAAGTGGTCGCCTGCAATGACGGAAATCGAATACATCGTATTGGGCAAAAGCGGACCCAGTATCGAAGAGAACGGGGGAGGGGGAGGGGGGGAGGGGGGACAAGGGTGGACTGGAGGATAATGGGGGAGCAGCAAGGGAGGAGGAGGGTGGGGAGGCGGCGATACGACACGAGGGGAGCAGAAGGAGAAGGAGGAGGAGGGTGGATGATAGGATACGAAGGAGGAAAGACATGCAAGATGACGGGGGAAGAAAGGAATGGATGATGTTGGGGTGATAAGCAGAGCAAGAAGGATGAGAAAGAGGGAGGGAAAACACGGAGAGATAGGGAGGACGGCCTATTGCACCGGCTCCACTTCAAGAGGGTTCTGCATGGGTTCTACATGAGTTTATCAAGGCCTCAAAATAAAGAAATTCACACGAGGGGGGGGGGGGTAGAGGGCGTCTGACAGAAAGGATGGGCAGGGGGAGATGCACTTAACGAAAGCAAGTGAGGGGGAGGGGTAACGAGAAAGAGAAAGAGAAAGAGAGAGAGCAGAGGGCGAGGTGGGGGGGGGGGGGCAGAAACGAGAGCATGACCATACTAATGGAAGCGAGACAACTGGTTGCGTACGGCTTGGGGCGGGGGTGGAGGGGAACAGGAGGTCAATGGAGGGGAGGGGAGGGAAGGGAAAGGGGGGAAAGGGGGAAAGGGGGGGAGGGGGCAGGGAGGCCCAGAGGCCTGTGCCAGTTGCCATCACCATAACATAAGAGGGCAGTGAGAGGATGGGGAGGGAGGGAGGGGGACCGACAGGGTAGGGGCAAGAGGCGCGTGGAGGAGGGAGGGGTTGGGGGTGGGGGTCGGCAGGGTCGCTAGAGGGGGAGAGGTAGCATAATCGTGCCTGCAATGCGGGTGGTGCGGGCACTCGGGGCGCCGCAGCGGCCCGTGGGCGGACCCGGTCTCCAGGGTTGAGAACTTTCAGGCGGCGCTCGGGCTACCTGCTCGCTAATTACCGCCATGAGGAGCCATTACTTCCCGCAGGAACCGGGGCCGCTCTCCGGTGTGTGCGACTCACTTCGGGCAATTACGTGATCAGCGCAAAAGCCTCCTCACCTGAGCAATTAGCTTCCGGACTCGTGACCTCGCGCTCCGCCTCCCTCTCCAGGACACTCCCTCATACTTCCCTGATCCTTGTCACTCGTGCGGCCCGGTTCCGACCCTTCACAGCCTCGACCTCTTAACTTCACCCAACAAACCACAGGGCCAGGTCCCTCTTGCTCGCCCCCTCCCCTCCGTCTCTCTTTTACCTCCCTCTTCCCCTTTCCTCTCCTCCTCACCCTTCTAGTTCCTCTAACTCCCCTCTTCCTCCCCCATCCCCATTCCCCTCTTCCTCCCCCTTCCCTAACTTTGGCTGCCCTCCGCAATACACGCCCAATTTTAGAACGTTTACCCTAACTTTTAACAAACACCCAACTTGTTTTCACAGCAGCAGCATTTGTTGTCATTTTACCTTCACATTAAATTTCCCAAACCTTCTCTCACTTCCTCTTTCGGGGTCCCTCCCTTTCACAACACTGCATTTCCAGTAAATACAGCCCGAGCGAACCCGACTCTGTAATTTTCTAACGTCGCTCTCCGGGGCTATTTTTCCCCTGACGTTCCTGCAAGACTTATTTTTCCAGTTTGTTATAATGTCTAAATATTTTGGACGGCGAATCGGTAAGGGACGGCCACTTATCTCGCTCGCGTCCAGCCCTTTATCGGTATGTGTCTGCCTGCCCGTTGGTCTGTCTGTCTCTGTCTATGAAGTCTCCGCTTACACTTTTCTTTGTCGGAAAGCACAGTCCCTTCTCCTCATCATTGTTATTTCCCTTTATGTAATTCCATTTGCATCAAACCGAACAGCATTAAACATGAAGTGAGGATAGCACTTCCCCCTCCTTCGCCCCCCTCCCCCTCCTCCTCCTCCTCCTCCTCCTCCTCCTCCTCCTCCTCCTCCTCCTCCTCCTCCTCCTCCTCCTCCTCCTCCTCCTCCTCCTCCTCTAACCTTCTCACCCCCCGAGTCAGCGACACTTTAATTTCTTGAATTCTTCCTCCGAGACGGCGCAATTCCTCCTCTTAATTTCCGTGTTCCGGTGTCGCGTTGCCTCTTACTTCTTGCACACAACAATCCCACCACTGGTCGCTTCCCCCGCCGCGAGATTGAGCAAAGAAAACGAGATATTTGGCTAAGTAACCTCCTTTTCTTCTCTTCTCTATAATTTGTCTTGTCAACTATTTTCTTCTCTTTGCCATTGCACTAACTTCCCTTTCTTCTCATTTTTTGTCTGTTGCTCTTCCTTTCGTTTTGTCTTTTACTTGTAACTACACGTTCTCTCTCTCTCTTTTTTCCTTTTTCTTTCCCCTCTCTCTCTCTCTTTATCTTTCTCTCTCTATATATTGTTTCTTTTTCTTCTCTTTCTTTTTATGTTATTCTTTCTCTTTCTCTTTCTCTTCCTCTTCCTCTTGTACTTGCTCTTCCTCTATCTCTTTCTCTCCCTCTCTCTCTTCTCTCTTTCTCAATTCATCTCCCCCTTTCTCTCTTCCCCTCCCTTTCCATCTCCCTCTCTCTCTTCCTTTTCCTCTTCCTTTTCCTCTTCCTCTCCCTCACCCCCTCTCTCTTTCCCCTTCTCTTCCTCTCTTTCTCTCAATACCCCATCACGCTCGCGCAAACCCCCAACCCCCCACCTTGCAGCACAACCTTTTCAACGCAAGTTAATAAAACATTCGCCGGCCCCCCCTCAAAAAATAGGGGGGAAGGGGGGGGGGCTTCGGAAGAACATATTCATGAAATCTCCCCGGCGCGGCGGTGGCTGCGAGCGGCTCACAATGGCTCGGGATCTAATATCGCTTCGGCCGCCGCAACGTGAGCTCCCGCGTGTGGTGGTGTGGTGGTGTAGCCCTTCCCTTGACGGGTATCGTAGCTTTAAAGGACAAACACTCCACCGACACTGTGTTTCCTGCTTTCCCGATATCTCGAGTGAAATCGACCCCCCTCCCCCTCCACCTCCCCTCAGTTGCCTTACCCTCTTTTGCCATTCCCCTTTCTCTCTCTCTCTCTCTCTCTCTCTCTCTCTCTCTCTCTCTCTCTCTCTCTCTCTCTCTCTCTCTCTCTCTCTCTCTCTCTCTCTCTCTCTCTACCTCCTTCTTTCCATCCCTGCTTCGACTTGGATGAACATCATTTACTTACTCTCTCCTCTTACTCCCTTCCTCTCCCTCTTTCTCCTTTCCCCTTTCTCTACATTTCTCTTTCCCAATTCTAACTCCCTGCTTCTCTCCATCATGCCTACATATCTCTCTTTCTCTCATCTCTTTCCGTCTCCCTTTCCCACTCTCACATCCCCTCCCTCCCTCTTCTTATCCTCCCCACTCTCACTTCCCCTCCCTTCTCGCCTCCCCCCCCCCCCCCATCACTCGCGAGAGGTGTGCGCTGGCTGAGCCCCTGATAAGGATAATGGCCGGGTTGTTATCTATGGTAAGCACCTCCGGGCTGACAGATGGCGCCGTGACAAGGGCCTTCCCGCCAGCTGGTTACACTGAAAGATCTCGACTCGGTGAGAGCGTGATAACAAATGTTGTGATGCTGGAGCCATCTCTCTCTCTCTCTCACTTCTCACTTCTTACTTCTCTCTCTCTCTCTCTCTCTCTCTCTCTCTCTCTCTCTCTCTCTCTCTCTCTCTCTCTCTCTTTCTCTCATATTCAATAAATATTTTACCCTTACCACTGTTCTTCTTCATTCAATCCGCCTTTTCCTTTTTTGTTTCTCAACGTTCATCTTGTCTCCCTTTCCTTATCCTTCTCGCCCTCCTCCTCCTCCTCCTCCTCCTCTCTGCAAGCCTTGATGGTGCAGATGACGTTGCAGATGACGTTGCAGTGTTGCCATGACAACAAAACTATTTGGAGACGCGGATCCCTAATCACAATTGCCTTCCAGAGGGAAACACATTAATGCAGCCACGCAGGATTCCTGTCCTGCGTGGCATTGCATATACACTGTAGATGTACTGTATACATGTATGGACTTATGCTGGTATGTGCACAAAGGCCAACATGAGAGCACATACATACGCACACACACACTCACACAAACACAAACATAACACACGAACCTGTAAACGTGAAACTGACAGACAGACACAAAGCTACGCGCGCACACGTGGACACATACATGCATACACACACGCCCACTTTTCACCTCAAAAATAAGGCTGAATAAGCAATTTTCTTATGAAGCGAAGGAACGTGAGACGAGAGGAGAAATGAGGAAAGGGATGGGAGGAGAATGAGGGGAAGAGGGGGAGAGAAGAGATAGTAAAGACAGAAGGGGAAGAAGAGAAGAGAAGAGGCGAGAAGTAAAGGTTGTGAGGAGAGAAAGGGAACGGGACAGAGGCAAGGAAGGGAGCAAGGGAAGAGATGGAAGAGAGGTAGGAAAGAGGGAAAAGAAGAATAGGGAGATGAAGGTAGAATGGGGGGGGGGGGGGGGGAGGAGAGGGGAAGTCAGATCCTCAATAATATCTCCACACCATTATCCTCCCTCCTTTTACCCCAATGTCCCGAAACGAATATTCGTCTTAGCCGCGCTCTTTCCTCCTTCGCTCCAGAGAATAAAAGGTCTCATTCTTTTCTTACTCTCCTCCTTCACCCTTCCTTCTTGCCCTTCCCTCTTCTATCTTTCCTCCTTCTTCACCTGTCCTTCTTCTTCTAACCCTTCCCTCCTTCGTCTCCTTTCCTCCTTCATATAGTTTTTTTTTTCAGTTTTTTTTTCCACTCAGCTTTTCCTTCCTATATCCGCAATCCGTAATCGGTTGAAGAATGCAAAGACAAAAGATAATGAATAAGATGAATAAGAGCTAATAGATAAAATGAACGAAAGATAAAACAAAATATAATAATCAAAATAAATAAAAACGAATAAATCAAAGAAATCAAAGATGATAAATATAACAAATCAAAGATTTATGATAAAATGATATGCTAAAATGTATAAATCTAAAATGTAAATAAAAAAGAAATGAAAAATAAAAAGAAAATGTAAAACGTATATATGTACAGGAGGAAAGTGTAAAATAACAAAAGAGAACAATAAAACTATAAAAAAATATGTAACAATGTTTAAAGGTGCAAGAAAATTTAGGGCTTAATGTAATATACAAATGTAAAAAACTTTTTGTTATTCCAATATTCATTACAATTATCTTTTTTTCCATTTATTTCCTTTCTTCCCGCCTCTTCCTCCATCTATTAACACCCCCTCCCCACTCTTTTTCTTCTTCTTCTTCTTCTTCCTTCTTCTTCTTCTCATCAACCTTTACCTTTACCTTTACCTTCCTATTCCCTTTCCTTTCTTTCCCTTCCCTCTGTCTCTTACCTTTCATCTCTTTCTTTCCATTTCCTATCGCATTTGACTTAACCTTCCTTTTCCTCTCTCTTTCCTTACCCTTCCCTTTTCTTTTTCTTTAACCTTTCCTTTTCCCTTACCTCCATCCCGTCACTTCATTTCTATCCTTATCTCTATCTCTCCTTTCCTCTTTACCAAAGATACAAAAGCAACATCAAAAATAAAACGACTGAGAACAAAAAAAATACATCGCCAGGCAACACACGGCCTCACAAACACACACACACATAAAAAAAATTCTTAACATGAATCCTCGTCGCCCTTTTGGGGGTAAAAAGAAATAATCCCTGTTAAAATGCCTCGACAATTTACAAAATGAAAAGTCATTAGAGATTCCCGGAGATCGAGGTCCGACCATAATGTAATTCCATATAATTATCCCGCTTACTACAATAGACTCGAAGGGAGAGAGAGAGAGAGAGGGAGAGAGAGAGAGAGAGAGAGAGAGAGAGAGAGAGAGAGAGAGAGAGAGAGAGAGAGAGAGAGAGAGAGAGAGAGAGAGAGAGAGAGAGAGAGAGAGAGAGAGAGAGAGAATGAGAGAGAGAGAGAGAGAGAGAGAGAGAGAGAGAGAGAGAGAGAGAGAGAGAGAGAGAGAGAGAGAGAGAGAGAGAGAGAGAGAGAGAGAGAGAGAGAGAGCCAAACGTCTGGAAAGGTCGCTGGCCTTTTTTTAATTATTGTTGATAAGAATGGGGGAGAGGGAAGGGGAAAGGGAAGGGGAAGGGGAAGGGGAAGGGGAAGGGGAAGGGGAAGGGGAAGGGGAAGGGGAAGGGGAAGGGGAAGGGGAAGGGGAAGGAGAAGGAGAAGGGGAAGGGGAGGAGGAAGGGGCGGGAAGGAGAAGGGAGAGAGAATGAGAGAGTTAGAGATAGAGATAGAGATAGAGATAGATAGAGATAGATATATAGATAGATAGATAGATAGATAGATAGAGAGAGAGAGAGAGAGAGCCAAAGCCAGCAAAGAGGAGAGGTGAAAGGGAACGACACAAACAAATAGAGAGAGAGAGAGAGAGAGAGAGAGAGAGAGAGAGAGAGAGAGAGAGAGAGAGAGAGAGAGAGAGAGAGAGAGAGAGAGAGAGAGAGAGAGAGAGAGAAACTCAGAGCCAAGACGAACAACAACAAAAGTACACGAACCAAACTTGTCGGCGAAGTACCTAACGGGAAAAAGTAAAGGAGTGGGGAGATGGGGGGAATAATTCGTAAATCAAATTAATACAGAATGCTCCGAAACGCAATCAAAAGTTCCCTCCCCCCACCCACCCCCTACCCCACCAGCGATGCCAGCCCTGTAGGTAATGAAGTTATTTGCATACATATTAATCAACTCACACCTCATTAACAATTCATACTAGACTTATTGGACAGGTCTATAATACACGGAGCGAGACCAGGTGACCCGGGGTGAACTCGGGGTCACGCGAGGTTGGGGAATGAGGGGAGGGGGAGAGGGATTTCGCACAGTGAGGGAGAAAGAAGTGGAAACGGTGGAAGAGGTTAAAGGGGTGGAGGTGAGTCGTGGGGTGAGGTTGAGGGAAGGCGATGGGGAAGAATGACGAGGGAAAGAGGCAAGGTGGAAAGAGACTGAGGTCTTGCAATGAAAAAGAATTGGGGTGGGGGGATGGGGTGGGGTCCGGTAATGATATTAAGGAAGAGAAGGAAGAGAAGGAGGAGGAGGAGGAGGAGGGGGGGAGGGGGGGAGGAGGAGGGGGAGTCCGGTAATGATGTTAAGGAGAAGGAGGAGAAGCAATGGGAGCGAGAAGAAGAGGGGGAGGACGAGGAGGGAAAGATAGAGAGAGAGAAGCAGGTGGAGGAGGATGGGAAAAGTATGTCAAAACCGGCTTGGACGAGAAAAAATAGAAACGAGATGAGAGGGAAAGAAGAAGCAGAGAACATAAGACGCAGGAAGGAGGCCATGGCCATTGCAAAGAGGCCACGAGCCAAACACTAACAGAGCCATTCTCAGATTCCACCTCCTCTCCCTTTCCCTCCCTCTGCCCCCCCCCCCCTCTCTCTCGCCTCCTTCCTTCCCGACTCGAGCCTGAGTCAACAGTCTAGACAAACTGGATCACCACGTGCTCACCGTCCTATCCTAAAGTTCCTATGATCGGTCTTGCTCTCGCTCCCCGTCTGTCTGTCTGTCTGTCTGTCTCTCTTCAATCCTCCCTACCTCCCTTTATTTCTTCTCTTTCCTGTAGCTTTAACAGCTCTCTCTCTCGTTCAGTCTTTTTCCCCTCTATTCCTTATACGACATTTATCCCCAACTCCTGCCGGATTTTCCTCCCATTTCCCGAGAGAAAGAAAACGCCAAATAAAAGTAATAAACGGAATAAAATAGACAGCATAAGGAAAATGAAGCAATGGAGAACTTAAAGACGAGAGAGAGAGAGAGAGAGAGAGAGAGAGAGAGAGAGAGAGAGAGAGAGAGAGAGAGAGAGAGAGAGAGAGAGAGAGAGAGAGAGAGAGAGAGAGAGAGAGAGAGAGAGAGAGAGAGAGAGAGAGAGAGAGAGAGAGAGAGAGAGAGAGAGAGAGAGAGAGAGAGAGAGAGAGAGAGAGAGAGAGATGTCCCGACAACATACACAGCCCCCGGGACCGACACTGGCTTAGATAAAGCATCTCCAGGTAGCGACAGGGAGCGCTGGGGCCTGCCTAAACACTGACCTCTCCAGCCGTTGTTTTGATTTATCTGATTCTCTAATTGCGCGAAAGAGGTCATCGTACCAACGCACTCAAAACAAATATCAAAAAATGACTTCTCGTGAATCATACATAAAATACCCAAAGTCAAAGCAGATGTTCCCTCTTGACGTATCTTCGGATCCCAACACACACACACACACTCTCGCACGATTACTCACCTAAGGATCGCATCAATTGCATTCATCTGGCATAAGGCATAAGGAGTTGGGGGTTAAAAGGCATGGAAAGGCAGGGAGGAAGGCGGTTAAATTGAGGACGGAAAGGGGGAAGGGGAAGGGGGTCGAAGAATTCTTGGGAAGAAAACAACATGGCGTTTAACTATAGTTCTTCCCTTGGTGGATCACTATATCGTAAATTAAATTAATCGTCTACACACAAGAAACGCGCGCCACTCAATTACTTACAAGCGCAAACACTGACAGCGAGGGAGAAAGGTGCGAGATAACGACAAATATAAAGAAATCAATAAATGTAAATAGAAAAAATAACAGAGCAACAGACAGACAGGCAGATAGATAACCAGAAACAAAGTCCCGTTCGCATTCTCAGAAGCAAACGTCCCCTTCTGTATTATTACACAATACATATGCCTCATTTCCCCAATCCTTTTGTATCCATAAAACAACACCTCCCTACGTATTGTCATAATACAATCTCTCTCCGCATCCCATTCTCCCGCGTCTCTCGACCAACCGGCTTCCTACAAGAAACATACAAGAAAAATCCATCAAAGATCCTTTTTCTTGCGCGAACAACGGCACACAAATACAATGACAAGCAAAACAAAGATCATAATCTCCGGGGAGTGGTCGACGACAGCCTGATATAGGGTGAGGGGGTGTGGGGGCGGGGGTGGGTCACAAATAGAGGAGGGGCAAGGATTGAAGGGGGAGGGGACGGGAGAGGGACATGGCAAGAGGGGAAGATGTAGATGGAGGGAAGGGGAAATGAGAGAAGCAGGAGGAAGAGGGTGGATGGGAAAAGGGGAGGGGAAGGACACGGATAGAGGGAAAGGGGACGAATGGAAAGAGGGGCAGGGGAAAGGGGAGGGGAGAGGGGAATGGGAGATGAAGAGGAGAGGGGAGGGGAAGAGGGGCACTTTAGAGGGAGAGGAGAGGGGAGGGGAAGAGGGACACCTTAGAGGGAGAAAGACAGGGATAGGGGGGGGGGACAGAAGGCGGAGTCATGAGATGGAAGAGGATGTGATAGCGAACAAGAAAAAGGAGGAGAGGAGGTGAACACGAAGAAGGAAGAGGAGGAGGGAGTGGGGTTAGGAGTAAGAAGAAGAGGGAGGAGGCGGAGAAAGAATGAGGAAGAAGGGGAGGAGGAAGAGGAAACAGAGGAGGAGAAAAAGAAGCTGAGAACGAAGAGTTTAAGAGACTTTCGGGTGCATGGAAACTGGGGCGAATGAAAAAAAATCACGCCAATACGGGTAAATGAACAGAAGACGAAGAACATTCAACACAAAAACAGATTACGAGGGGAGTGATTACCTAACATCTAAACGACCGTGCAGCGCCAGACAAAAGGAATACGAGGGGAAAAGGGCAGAATAAGCGGGTTTAATTTGCCGATTTCAGATAACAAGCCATGACTGCACCTGGTATTGAACTGGTAGACGCACGATGCATGTGTTTTCCAGAGAGTAGGATTCACTGGTTAAAACAAATATGGTTATACCCACATAAATACACGCAGACATACACAGACTTACAAAGTTAGACGCGCGCGCACACACACACATACACATACGCATATACATACACACACACACACACACACGGACATACATAGACACATGCACACATGCATACATAGCAACAAACCACACACACATACATATATACATGCATATATACAAACACACACACACACACACACACACACACACACACACACACACACATATATATATATATATATATATATATATATATATATATATATATATATATATATATATATGCATATATATATATAATATATATATATATATATATATATATATAATATATATATATATATAATATATATATATATATAATATATATATATATATATATAATATATATATATATATATATATATATATATATATATATATATATATATATATATATATATATATATATATATATATTAACAAACAAACACACATAGATACAACCAAACACTCAGCCAAACAAATAATCAGCGCCGGAAAGGCAATCGCCCCCCCATGCTTCCCGTATTGTGTGCAAGGTAGTCCGAGCGCACCAATCAATCCACGCACACAGATCCAGTCTACACAATCACTACCAACTCCTGCCTGCTGCCTTTCACCCCACTCCTCTCCTCTCCTCCTCCGTCCTCCCGACTCCCCTCTCCCTCTCCCCGACTGCATTCCGCCTTCCCTCTCCCTCTACCTCTCATCCCTCGTCTTCCCCCCCCACCTCTCTCTCTCTCTCTCTCTCTCTCTCTCTCTCTCTCTCTCTCTCTCTCTCTCTCTCTCTCTCTCTCTCTCTCTCTCTCTCCTTCTCGATGCTTCCCTCGTCCGCCTTCCTTCTCCCTCATCCTTCCATTCTCTCCCCTCTCCATCTCCTTCCCCTTCTCTTCTCTTCTCCTATCCCAGTCCCTTTCCCCCCCGACCACCCAGACCCCCCCACTGCGGCCAGCGTTAAATGAAGGCTGGGGCTGAGACGCTTATAGTGGGAAGTCCGCAAGTGAGTCAACTGGTTTCGAGACACAATAACTGCGGGGAGGTGGCAATGAACATGCTCCTTTGAACACCGGATGAGCTTCTTGTATTAGCACCTTCGTGTAAAAGAATTCACTCCGTTGTTCATATATCAAGAAATATATATATTGCCATTTCTCACGATTCCTGTTCTTGCAAGTGTTGCTAAAAGCCACAGACGTTCTACCAGGAGTCACTTTACAGTAAGTACAGTAATATACACATCCAAGAGACGTTTATAAAGCATTATATAACAGTGATCTTCGATTTCCTGCCATTTATGGTAGCCGATTTCTTGTGCATGTTTTTTTTCTTGCCAGTAACATACATGTTTGTTTATTTAAATAAATATATATATATATATATATATATATATATATACATATATATATACATATATACATATATATATATACATATATATATATATATATACATATATATATATATATATATATATATATATATATATATATATATATATATATATATATATATATTGAGTCTTAAGATGATCAGTTTAAATTCAATCAGCTCTGTTTGTCAACAAGAAGAAAAAAAAACGTAAATGATTCTTAAACATCCTACAAACGGCCTTCAATAAAGAAAATGCCGTATCATCTGATCATAAAAAAGACACCAAAGGAGCTCCGTATTCTGTGCTCATTAGGCCCATTAGGCCTAGCACCCCTTGGAGGCTTACGGAGTTACACGGCCGGACAACACAAACACACACTCACGAGGCAGGCGCCGGACTGTCCCTGGAACATCCTCTTACCGGTTTCTGGAATTTGAGAAGATATGCGATTAGTGTATGCAAAATGGTAATGCATAATTGTGCTTTCATATATAATGCAAAATAGATACAAAGATACCTTCCCGCCTCTCCTCACTCTCTCGTATCTCCATCATATTTATTGATCATGCAATCATCTTTGGCAGCAACAATAAAATTGCAACATTAATGCACGTCGATTATAGATTACAACACTATCCGCCACACGACGTAACATAACTCAGTCGTACATGCGTTCACGGCAGCTGATGAGATTACTTACACTCACACGCCACTCCTTCCAGGCTGTCGTCCTTTCTTAGTCTCTCTCCGTCGCGCCCGCCTCCCCTCCCTCACCCTAACCCCCACCCCCTCCCTCCCTTCCTCCCTCTCTCCAACCTTCGTCTTTCTCCCTCCCTCCCTCTTTACAACCTTTTTTACAACCTTCTACACCCCCTCTCCTTCAACCTCCCTCCCTCCCTCCCTCTATCTCTCCTCACTTTCCTCCCTTCCTCCAACCTCGTCCCCACTCCCTTCTTCAACCTCCCTCCACCCTTCCCCCACGCAACCCCACACCCTCAGCCCGGCCGTCCCTAACAACCCCAGCCCCAACCTCGCCGGACACGCGGGGAATGTGGGCGAGGAAGAAAGTGGAAGGGTTGCACAAGACATGCCTGTTCACTCGCACGCACCTCGGTCTCGCGGAGGGACGGTCATGCTTTTGCGAGGGTGGGAGGGAGGGAGGGAGGAAAATAGGGAGGGAGGGAGGGAGATAGGGAGGTGGAGGGAGGAAAGGAGGGGGAGCAAGGGAGGGAAGGAGGGAGGAAGGTAAGAAAAGAGAGAGAGAGAGAGAGAGAAGAGAAGAGAAGAGAAGAGAAGAGAAGAGAAGAGAAGAGAAGAGAAGAGAAGAGAAGAGAAGAGAAGAGAAGAGAAGAGAAGAGGAAGAGAGAGAGAGAGAGAGAGAGAGAGAGAGAGAGAGAGAAAGAAAGAGAGAAAGAGAGAGAGAGAGAGAGAGAGAGAGAGAGAGAGAGAGAGAGAGAGAGAGAGAGAGAGAGAGAGAGAGAGAGAGAGAGAGAGAGAGGAGAGAGAAAGAAAGAAGAGAAGAGAGAGAGACAGAGAGAAAGAGAGATTAAACAAGTGTGTGTGTGTGTGTGTGTGTGTGTGTGTGTGTGTGTGTGTGTGTGTGTGTGTGTGTGTGTGTGTGTGTGTGTGTGTGTGTGGGAGAGAGAGAGAGGGGGAGAGAGAGAGAGAGAGAGAGAGAGAGAGAGAGAGAGAGAGAGAGAAAGAGAGAAAGAGAGAAAGAGAGAGAGAGAGAGAGAAAGAGAGAGAGAGAGAGAGAAAGAGAGAGAGAAAGAGAGAGAGAAAGAGAGAAGAGAAGAGAAGAGAAGAGAAGAGAAGAGAGAGAGAGAAAGAGAGAAGAGAAGAGAAGAGAAGAGAAGAGAAGAGAAGAGAGAGAGAGAAAGAGAGAAGAGAAGAGAGAGAGAGAGATTGAACAAGTGTGCGTGTGCGTGCGTGCGTGCGTGTGTGTGTGTGTGTATGCGTGATTGATTGATTGATCGATTGAATGGATGACTGAGTGAGTGAGCGATTGCGTACTTCTATCCCTCCCTCCACCCTCTCCAACTCATGAATTCCGAAAACAATACTAAATACCTTTTGGCTAATTCTAGTAGACTCAACTTCGTAAACTTTCCAAAACACCCAAACCTGTTCCAAATGCAGGGGCTCTTTCCATTTGAAAATATTTCACTAGTACTAATTCATTCAGTATCGATTCACACAAAAAGATTTAACCTCTTTCGATCCTTAAAGCTTTCATATCAAATCATGTTACACGGTTGAGCCGCTTTACCCGGTACAGTTCAGTTTCAAATGAGCCGTTTTCCCCGGTACATTTCCGTTTCAAATGAACCTCTTTTTTCCCGCTAAAATTCAATTTCAAATGAACCGTTTTTCCCGCTAAAATTCCGTTTCATAAGGGCCGTTTTTCCCGCTAAAATTCCGTTTCAAATGAACCTCTTTTTTCCGCTAAAATTCCATTTCAAATGAATCACTTTTTCCGCTAAAATTCTGTTTCATAAGTGTCGCTTTTCCCGCTAAAATTCCGTTTCAAATTAACCTCTTTTTTCCGCTAAAATTCCGTTTCAAATGAATCCCCTTTTCCCGCTAAAATTCCAGTTCATAAAGGTACCTTTACCGCCAAAATTCCGCTTCAAGCGAGTCGCTTTTCTCGGTAACATTCCGTGTCAAAGAGCCACTTTCCTGGCAAAATTCCGTTTATAACAAGCCACACTGTTCTCGGAGCCATTCGTTTAATGCTGCCAAAAGGATGAACAGCAGGAACAGTGTGAACAACCAGCAGTAAGCAGGTAGCACCAAGAACCACGTACATACAAGAAGAAGCATAATCAGGCATAACCAAAGTAAGCAGGAACAAGCAGGAACTCAACGGAAAAAAAACTCGCCAACTAAAAATAAAATCGCTCAGTACCGAGACCTCCTGCCAGGGCGCGCGAAGGAGCAACGAAGGCCGCGAGCATTACGTCGGCGGTTCGGCTGCGATATAAATTACAGCAATTTCACACATCAGAAACTCACAACACAGCTTTTTTTTAAGACACAACTATTTCATTTCTTCTTCTTCTTCTTCGACCACTGAACGGAACAAGAAAATAATAATAATAATAATAATAATAATAATAATAATGAGAGTAATAATAAGGAAAAAAGGCGAGTAAGGAAGTTGAGTAAAAAAAAAAAAAAAAGCTCACGACACAGCTTTTATTTTCAACACAGTCTTTGCTTCTTTTTTCTCATGATCATTCAACCGCTTGGACAGAAAAGAATACACACAAACAAACAAAAAATAATAATATAAAAACAAGCTATAAATCCTTCCAGTGCAATTGAAGGCAGCAAAGTCAATGGAACACAATAATCGCACAATTCGGCGCCCACTTTCTTCTCATTAAAGCTCATGGATCGCCAAACGGGAACCTCGACTCCTCGCTTCACTGGAATGCCACATCTCGAGTGGCTTGTCCGAGGGAGCAGTTATATACAATTGATAATGATTGGAATGATAATAATAGTAGTGATAATAATGGTAATGATAATGATATTTGTAGTATTAGTGTAGTAGTAGCAGCAGGAGTAGGAGTAGGGGTAATAATAACAGTAATAATAATAGTAAAAATAGTAAAAGTAATAATCATCATAAAAATAGTAACAGCAACAATAATAATGATAACAATAATAATAAGAATAATATTTATTCGTTTTATCCACATTAGCATGAAAAGACAACATATCCTCCCCTCCTCCATTACGACATGAACACCAAACGCGAGTTAAAACAAAGAGCATATCATCCCGACCATCTCTTTTTCTTCTTCGTTTCCTCCCTCCTGTCCCTCAGTCCCTCCTATACCCCTCCCCACCCTTTCCTTTCCTTTCCTTTCCTTTCCTTTCCTGTTCCTTTTCCCTTCCCTACACTCCCCTCCTTCCCTTTACTCTATTCCCCTCCCTCCCTCTCCCCCCCCATCAGAACGCATTCCCTCCGCGCAAAAGCGTCCTCGTAGAAATATGACAAAAGAGGTATTCTCCCGCCCGCCACTTCGCACTAACTACACTCGGCGCCGCAGAGACAGACCTGGATAATTTAGGTCCGTTGATAAACTACACAACTTAATTAAACTGCGAAACCGCGCGCCCTAAAATATTGGCGAGTGAATTATACGTTTCGCGACACAGAAAATTTCACAAACAAAACCTTTTGCCCGTGAGACCCCGCCGCACACAGCTTTAAAATCTTTACACAGTACGCTTAAAACTGAAATACGGATAGACCACGCCGCGCGCTTGGCACAAAATGTTGAATCCAGTCGAAACAACACTTTCTTGCACCATTTTTCTCTAGTGTAAAGCCAATAAATAAAAATATAAAAAGGGAAAATACACTTAACCCCGACGCGTTAAACATCTTCAAAATACCCTTCCTTTGGCTTTTTTACTGATGGACGAATCTCAGAAAAAGAACAACAAAAAACACAGGAAGCGATAGTCGTAACAATTCCTCACACATCTGCGGGCAGGTATAGAGGCGTTAAAAATACATAGTGGCTCATAAAACCTACAAATAACAACGACAAAAAACAAAAAAAGGAGCGTAACAAAGCACCCGGTAGCGCGGA
>BOPN01003360.1:15235-17735 GCA_017312705.2 Penaeus japonicus | reverse complement strand
AGGCTAACTAACTGATTTCCGACTCGAGGGAATGATAAACACGGGCGCCGCTGCCATGATTGCACGGGAGGCCTTCAGTTCTAGGAAGAGGGAAAAAAGCAGACGCCCGGGCAGACACCGCTGAAAGTCTCCAAAGTCAAGCGCGCGAGGCCAAGAGTCTGAGCCGCCTGGAAACACGGCCAAGACGGGGGGGGAACCACGGACGCGCGGAGACGAAGCAACGGACCGCGAAATTACCTTTGTTAAAAACACAAGCCCCTCAGACAGATCAAGACAAACGGCACGGATGGGTCGTTCGTTCCTACGGGGAAACTAATACTCCAACTGTGTTCGGCGAAACAATTTTCTACAATCATATGTTGTATAAACTGGAAAACTTTGTACAAACGCGCTTGGCTAAATCGAGTTATGAGGCCGTTTCACATCAAAACCAGATACATAAACAGCAGCATCAACCCTGTTATCTGAAAAAAAAAGTCACAGCGTGCGTGACCCTCAGTCCTACATAAGAATAACAGTCATGATTTACGAAATAAAATAATGTTGTGCGGTTAGTAACAACGAAGCAGCAAAGAGAAAAAACAAAACAGTAATCGCGTGACAGCGGTTTACCTTTTGTCATTACTTCATCTGCGCGCGCCTGACAGGATATCTTTTTTGTCTGAGGGAAAACCGAAGCTCCCCCCCCCCCCCATTCCGTTGAATATCATACGCCTCCCGCAACATGCGCCATTCCCTAAGACAATCAGGTGGGGTCCCGGCACGGCTTTCGCCCCCGAGGGAAGTCCTCAAGGACACCCGACGGGTTGGAGGCGGCGGGACTGGGGGAGGTTCGTGATCTCTTCGCTTGTCGAGGGCTCACCCTGCTAATGCACGTCGTGATTTCCCTCGGAGGGCGCAGCGCCGCGACTCCGCCGACAGACAGTCGCGTAGTAGTTTCCCTTCCTTGTGAGCACCTACTTCGGCCTTCGTGTCTCGGGTTCGGTTCTGCAAGTGCTAATCTCTGTCTTTCCATCTCTGCCTCTACCTCGACGTCTCTCTCTCTCTCCTTCTTTTCCTTCGACCACCTACCTCCCTCTTCCCCATTCTATCGCTCTATCTCTCCCTCTTTCCTCCCCCCCTTTCAATCCCTTTCCTCCCCTCCCCCCTACCTTCAAAAGAACACACTACGACTGTCAATACCATCAGGCCTTTAAATATATGATCGAACATGATACAAATGTATAATCATCAGCCATGCGTGTATTGCGTATTTAGTATGCTTATTTTAGTTTACGCGCATTGAATTTACTATCAGTGTAAAAAAAAGGAAAAAAATAGCCATTGTAATTCATGGAGCAAAGTATTTGACTCTAACTCTGAATGTGAATTCTCTTCCAGCCACTCTCCATCCGCTTTCCTCCCATCCGCCCGCCAGCTGATCGAAGGCAGTCGCCGCTCCCATTACGGGTATTGTGCGACAGTCGACAAACCAAGCTACTCAAAACCGCGACTTTGATATAATTCCAGACTGAGGTGAGAGCAAACGCGAGGGAGGAGGGACCTTTCCAGTGCTTGCGCCCTCGTCCCGTGTTCCCCCGCGGGCGTGAGGCGGGGATACGCCCCTCGCGCCCACGATTCCATAAAACCAGTTTACACAATAACAGAACTGCATCACAGGGTCCATAAAAAGGAAAATCATATTTGTAGCAATCACCCATCTACCTGTATAAGAGAGAGAGAGAGAGAGAGAGAGAGAGAGAGAGAGAGAGAGAGAGAGAGAGAGAGAGAGAGAGAGAGAGAGAGAGAGAGAGAGAGAGGTTTTATTTTAGCCTTAACCGTTGGGAAAAAAACGCCCCCCCCCTCCCCCGTGCCAATAACAATTACAGCGGTAATAATTCAGCCTAGACGCAAGGGACCGCTCGAAAACAAGCAATTACATAAAGTTTACAGCACGCCGCCCGACCGTACATTTTACGCGGTAGTTTAATAGTCGGTTACACACCACGCGCGGCAACACGCTTATCTACATACGCTGAAGGATGCTGGGAGAGGGGGCGTGGAGGGGGGGGGGGAGATGGAGATGTCTTGTTCTGTCAGTCCAAGCTCTCAATCATGCTCTCTTCTTCATAAAATCATATTACCATTTTCAATAACAATAATAATAATAAAATCCTTATTATCAATAATAGAATAATAATGATAATAACAATAATGATGATGATGATGATGATGATGTTTATAATAATAATAATAATAATAATAATAATAATAATAATAATAACTAAAATAATAATAATAATATTAAAATAATAATAATAATAATAATAATAATAATAATAATTAAAATAATAACAACAACAATAATAATAACAATAATAAAAATAATAATAATAAAACAATAATCATAATCATTTTAATAGTAACAATATTGATTACTTATATTAATATGATTATTTTTTTATATCATCCTTATAAAAACTAGCAACAGTAATACTAACTAGTAGCATCAACATTAGAG
>BOPN01003360.1:5000-13051 GCA_017312705.2 Penaeus japonicus | reverse complement strand
CCTTTCTCCCTCCCTCAACCCCCCATCCTTTCCCCAACTCTCCTCCTTCCCCCTCCCCACCCCTTCCCCCTTCCCCTCCTCCAAGCGTTCCCGTCGCCTCCGTCTCACTCACTGACCCAGCCTCCCTGTCTTCTCTGTCCTTCCTTCTTACCCCCTCCCTTCCCCTCTTGCTACTCTCTTCCCCTCCTGCTTCTCTCTCCCTCTCCCTCTCCCTTCCCTCATCCTCCCATCTCCTCTCCCTTCCTCCCTCCCCCTTCTCCTCTCCTCTCCCTTCCTCCCCCTTTCCCTACCTCCCTCCCTCTCCCACTTCCTTCCTTCACCTCCCTCCCACTTCCTCCCCTTTCTCCTCTCCTCTCTCTCCCACTTCCTTCCCCCACCTCCCTCCCTCTCCCACTTTCTTCCTTCACCTCCCTCCCCTTTCCTCCCCCTTCCTCCTCCTCCTCCTCCCCCTCCCCCTCTCCTCCCATCTTAGGCAGGGATGTTCAGCCGAGCGTGCACGCGCGTGTGCCCGACGCTGCGTGTCCCTCTTGCCCGGGGCCGTGGCACTGACGGGTTAACCAGACTGTTAATTAACACGACAATGGGTGGCACTTGGCGGCACTCATTGCCGTGGCACCCGACGCGAATCCGCGCGATTAAAATGCAGCGCCGATACAGAGAGAGAGAGAGAGAATCAACAACAACAACAACAACAACAATAGCGACGACGACCACAATAATAAGGCTAAGTGAACGACTACTCCGGGAGCTCAAACCACCACCCACAGCGGGCGTCCTGTGACAAAGGATATTGACGCCAAGAGCAAAACAAGCCTTTGAGAGCGGCCGTGTTTACACTCCGCCCTGATTGCCTTCAAAGCATCAGGATTCCGGGCAGGCATTCAAGCACACTCGCATATTATTCATGGCCGCGATCTGCTCTCCCTTTCAGATTGTTTCATTACAAAATGCTGTTGATGGCGGTGCGGGCTATGCGGGTGGGCGGGTTGGAGGGACTCGAGCGCTCACCCACGTGTAGACTAACCTTCCTCTTCTCTTCTTTGTTTTTTCTTTTGTTGCTGTTTTTGTTATAGATAGGAAAATCATTGTCCGTATTGTCTTTTTTATTATGATTATATCCATTGTTGTTGTGATAATTATCTTTTTTTTTTTTTTTTTTTTTTTTTTTTTTTTTTTTTTTTTTATCTCATTCTTTGGGAGATTCTGTTCCCGTTAGTGTAGGTTGGCTCCTCCCCTGGTCAGCTGATCACGCGAAGAGTCAGACACGGATCCTGTGGGATTCTTATGGGTGGGTTGGCCATGCGCCAGGGACCGGCTGGTTGGATTTCAGGGTTGCCTTTGGTGGACCGAATCTACAGACGTATCTAGGAGGACGTTAAAGGATTCATAGAAAGTGGAGCTGATAGCATTTCGTTTTTTTTTTTTTTTTTTTTTCAAACGGATTTTTCATCTCTTTATACCTTTCTCTCTTTCTCTTTCTCTTCCTCTCTTTCTTTCTTTCTCTTTCTCTCTCTTTCTTTTTCTCCCTGTCTCTCTCTCTCTCTCTTTTTCTCTCTCTCTATCTACACACACTCACACATATATATACATGTATATATATATATATATATATATATATATATATATATATATATATATATATATATATATATATATATATATATATATACATATATATATATATATATATGTATATATATATATATATATATATATATATATATATATATATATGTATATATATATATATATATATATATATATATATATATATAAATATATATACATATATATATGTATATATATATATATATATATATATATATATATATATATATATAAATATATATATATATATATATATATATATCTCTCTCTCTCTCTCTCTCTCTCTCTCTCTCTCTCTATATATATATATATATATATATATATATATATATACATATAAATATATATGTGTGTGTGTGTGTGTGTAGAGGATTTCTGACAATTTTCTATTTAAAATTATGTAATGATACAATGTTGTTAGTATCATTATCATTTTTATCATTATCAATTTCTATGATTACCATTATTATCACCTGCCGTTGCAGGTAGTAAATGCATCATTGACATATCATTATCATCCTTTTTTACCATCATTATTTTTTTATCTATCATGTTTCATTATTATCATTATTATCATTATCAATATTCCTCATAACATTATCATCATTATCATTATCATTATCATCATTCTTTATCATTATCATCTTTTTATTATTATCATTATTATCATTATTATCATTATCAATATTAACCAATATCATTATTATCATTATTATCATTATCAATATTAACCAATATCATTATCATCACTGTCTCTATAATTCCCATCATCATCATCATCACCCATTATACTCTAGCTGACCTCAACCCCGCCATTACCATAATAATCATAATAAAGAGCCACTCAACTGAAGCTTAAGACCCGCCCCGAATTCCCATTCCCGAAATGAAGCCCAAGACAACCCGATGAGTTCTAAGACAATCTCGTTCCCGAAGGACCGATTCTCTCCTTCCGAAGGACTCTTCCGAAGGGGAATTCCTTCGGCGTCTTGACCGCGCTGTGTTGGTCTTCGAGAACCCGATTCAAGATAAACATTTGTCAACAAATATTAATTTTTCGCTTTGCGTTTTTTTTTTTTTTTTCTTTTTTTTTGGGGGGGAGAAAAACGTTCTTTAAAATTAGAACTTCAAGTTTATATGTTTGTTTGTTTTTATTGTCTTCATGCACGAAGAAAGATGAATCAAATGAAAAGAAAAAGTAAAAAACATCATTACACACGATTAAAGATATTTCTTAAATACCCAATAAATATAAAGGCTCTCCCCCTCTCTCGATCTCGAGAGAGAGAGAGAGGGAGAGAGTGAGGAGGGGGATGGAGAGGAAGGGAGAGAGGGAGAGAGAGAGAGAGAGAGAGAGGAAGGGATGAAGAGTGAGAAGAGGAGAGGAAAGGGGAGAGGGGGAGGGAGAGAGAGAGAGAGAGGGGAGAGGGAGAGAGAGAGGGAGGGAGTGGGGAGAGAGAGACGGGGGGAGGGAGGGAGAGAGAGAGAGGGGGGGAGAGGGAGGAGGGAGGGAGGGAGGGAGGGAGAGAGAAAGAGAGAGAGAGAGGGAGAGAGAGAGAGAGAGAGGGGGGGGCGGGTGGAGAGGGAGGGAGAGAGGCAGATTGAGAGAGAAGGGGGGTGGAGAGGGAGGGAGAGAAGGAGAGAGAGAGAAAGAAAGAGAGAGAGAGAGAGAGGGAGAGAGAGAGAGAGAGAGAGGGAGAGAGAGAGAGAGAGAGAGAGAGAGAGAGAGAGAGAGAGAGAGAGAGAGAGGATACGAAAGTATGCCTTTGACAGGACTTTTTCGTATGAGTACAGGATTGTAGAAATGTCAAACAGGCAGAAAGAAACTCACGGAGCGAGAGTGAGAAAAAGTTCCCGGCAGCAGATGTCGTGCAACAAACAAAATAAATATCCATCACATCTCACAGTTCACGAGTTATCACGTGATATGGCGAGACCTACATCATCAAAAGCGATTTCCTCATCCAGAATTGTCCTCACCAAACATGAGCAAAGGACTTTCATGCCTCGCCCGACCGACGGGTGCAGAAGATCCTGAAAAGGAGCAACGGCATCCTTATCACAGTGCCACAAGCAACAGAAAAATAAGATAAAAGCAGAGAGGAAGGGATGCAATCGCTGCCATCGACGGGAATAGCCGCAACAGTCCAGCAGCCCTTGAGTTGAAGTGGTAAGGACTCGCCAGCCCCGCCCATCCCGCCCATCCCGCCCTCAGCCCAGGTGCGGCATTCAGGGATCCCTTTGTTAGAGCGAGTAGCTTCACCTATTCATTAGTAGGGCTGTCTTGTTATCCGTTTGGTGCAGTTGCAAACGAAGCTGTTATAGATTCCTGCAATGCACCTGTGACCTTGTTTTGTAAAAAGAGGTTAAAAATGTAGTCAGTGATATAAAAAAGAAGGAAAGAAAAGGGAGCCTTTGTGCAATGTTATGCTTCCCAGAGAGGAGAAATGATTGATCACCGAGGCTTCATATTGCAACACCATTTTCCGAAGTTCTAAAGGACAGACACTTCCGTGAGGCTTCCACGCGGCGTGCGAAAGGACTTTGACCTCACTACGCTTTCAAAAAAAAAGATCAAAGGAAGGTCAGAGAAACCTTAGATTCCCGCCGAAGAATTTAGTTCTTGCCAAGGAAAGGTCGGCCCGACTTGCGACTCCCTGAACCCGGAAATAGACTGACCGCTGAGCCAATATCGCTCACGGGTGCCGTTGCGGCCTAGAGGGGGGGGAGGGGGATGGAAGGGAAATGGAAAATTTTAGGAGGATGGAAAGAGAAATGAGAAAGAATTGAGGAAGGAATAAAGAAAGAGAGAAGGGGGGGATGAGGGAGAGAGAGAGAGAGAGAGAGAGAGAGAGAGGGTGTTTGTATGTGTGTGTGTGTGTGTGTTTGTGTGTTTGTCATTGTGAGTGCAATGACATCTATAACATTCTTTCTGGCTTCCCTGTTAACTGTGACTTTCTATTTGTTTTGTTGAAAGTGATGTTTTGAATGACAGATTGCGGGCACCGGTCGGGATGCAAGATCTGATATTTCATACTGTTGTTGTTTTGTTTTTTTTAATGGTATAGTGGATTCTTTCTCTCTCTCTCTCTCTCTCTCTCTCTCTCTCTCTCTCTCTCTCTCTCTCTCTCTCTCTCTCTCTCTCTCTCTCTCTCTCTCTCTCTCTCTCTCTCTCTCTCTCTCTCTCTCTCTCTCTCTCTCTCTCTCTCTCTCTCTCTCTCTCTTTCTCTCTCTCTTTCTCTTGCTCTCTCTCTATTTCAGAGAAATTTTCTGAGTGCGTCCAGTCAATCATATATGCAAATGATATATTGATACAAGGGACCACACAACGCCGTTCGCAAACAACACAGGACGGATTTACTAGTCTTTCTCTAACTTCGGGACTGGTCATTAATGAAGAAAAGTTTCAGAGTAAACAACACGGTAACGTTGACGCTAATGCAAAACCTCAAACCAGTGACGAAGGTGTAGATAGATAGATATTTAGGTATGTGCATTGGTTTCACTCCCTTATTTTTTTTTTTTTTTTTTTAAGTAAACCGTGGAGTGACTCAGTGTAAGGCAAGGCACGACTGCGGCCGCTCAGGGTAGTTGCGTGTCGCGAGATAGGGAGTGGGCGTGAGGCTGTTCTACATCAGCACAGTAAGAGCTCTGGTGGATTATTCAGCAATAACACTTTCCATAGCCTGTCAGCTTCAAACTATGCAGAATGAAGCAATGCTTATCATCCCTGGGCGTCAAAGGAATGCTAGGAAAGACAAAATAAGAATAGACAGATTGCAAAAGCATTGCACAGAGATTAAGCGAGATCAGTGAGAGGGAACAGCGGAAAGAGATTCATGAGAGATATGGCCAGTGGCCGCAACAACAGGATTTTTTATAGACGGGGCAGGCGAGGGTATGTGAAAGAGCTTGGAAATAATATCGATTATTATGGTTTGAAGGATTAATGTCCTTCGTTTCAGACATCCTCCAAAGTGCCACCAAGGAAGTGCCAGGATATTAACGTAGATGTAGACTCTCCTTTGTATGAATAAGATCATGCATGAACCAGGTCAAGTCAGAGCAAGATGCGGTCACAGAATAAAAAGGCTAACACGCCTTGATATTACTCATGTTTCTCGCGATGGATCAGTACTTGAGGATGGCAGAGCAGGGTGCGGGGTCATCATCAGACAGTTCACTGCGATGGGCGTGGTCACCACAAACACTGGAATAGGTTAGGTTAGGTAATTATATATCATCGACACTGGCTGAGTTATGGGCAATATTGACGGCTCTTGGAAAGGTTGAGATCCTTAATAAGGATGCATTCTTATAATAGCAAGATTGCGGGCACCGGTCGGGATGCAAGATCTGATATTTCATACTGTTGTTTTTTTTTAATGGTATAGTGGATTCTCTCTCTCTCTCTCTCTCTCTCTCTCTCTCTCTCTCTCTCTCTCTCTCTCTCTCTCTCTCTCTCTCTCTCTCTCTGTATGTGTGTGTGTGTGTGTTTGAGCAGATTGTTAACGAGAGCCGATTGATTGTTCATAGGCTACGAGGCCTACAGGATACAGTGAGACTATGACGAAATTAGGAAAGGCGAGTCGATTGAGACGCGTGAAACCATGCAACACTTTATGCATCTAGTGATGAACACAGACTTCACTTACTCAAGGGGCAAGAGTAAGTGTAATTAAGAGAATTAGAGTTGGGCATAAATATCATTGGGAGTTAGATGTCTCGACAGGTGCATAGGAAAACAATGTCGGGTGTGAAGGTTACCAGAGTCACATACTTTGGTACACTATAAGTTACAGTGGACCATTCTTTAGACATACAGAAACGCAGAGATGAGCTGGACTCCCCGAACAGGCTGTTTGGGTAATTAGAAATGGCCAGGTAATTGAATTTTTGAAGAGGCACAAGCATTTTGAATCTATCACATAATTATATCGGGTGAATGAGCATGTAAGGCTGACTTCCCTTCTGTCGAAACTTTGATAGTCCGAGCAGGGTGTTACTGAGATGTCGGTGAAGATCATATACAATACATCGTGTTGTAATTTTAGTGATGGTATTTTTTTCTCGTGATAATTCATCGTGTTATATGTAATCACATGACTTTGTATGTTTTTATTTTCTCATTGTATTTCCTCAATCACAATCAATATATACATACATATATGTGTATATATATGTATGCATATATATATGTATATACAGATATATATGTGTGTGTGTGTGTGTGTATATATATATATATATATATATATATATATATATATATATATATATATATATATATATATATATATATATATCAACATGCTCACCGATTGTCTGGCAATTGCTAGCACTGCTTGCGCCATAGCGCATCCCCTCTAAGGCTCGCCAAGTACAGATTCCGCCCATGATATCAACACAACAAATAGGGGAAGCGCCCCAAGACGCCCTCATGGAAAAGGGGCGCCCTAGACTGCCTATCCTGCGAGTGCCAATCGCCGGAGCCAAAGACAAGAGACGGAAGCGCCGCGGCTCCGTCGGGACCGAGCGCGGCGGCGTTCATTACGCAAGAAGCGGCGAGGCCCGGTGGGACTCCGGCGCCCCGATCCAATTTCAAAAATGGCAGCCGCGCTCTTCTAATTTCCCGTAGATTATTACGTCAGGGAGACAAGGAAATCACACGAACAATTCGTTTTAAGAGGCGGTCGGCGGTCGATAAGACGATATATTGGGAAAGCCATTACGCGCGGCGCCCCGAGACAAGATGCCGCCTCTTCCATCTCGCTGATGACGAACGCGGCCGCCCCCTCCCCCCTCCGCCCGCTCGCTCCTTCAGCTCTTTCTCCACGACAGGATTCCGGGGGCTAGGATACTCGGGCTTGTAGCCAGGGTTAGATTCAGGAGCAAGGGAGCTGCCCCTCACAGCACGGGCGGTCGTGCTCGTGCCATGCCCACTTGCCCAGCCCCCTCCTTAGGTCACACAGGAGGACACTCGTCAAATATTTACGTGCAAGTCTTTTTATTCAAATATCCTACCGTCTCCGACTTAAAAATTGGAAGTACATAAACAACATATGCACTTTAATGCCGTAATAATCGATGTTTTCACAGTCATGCGTGGTCATGAAGGAGGAGGGCTGTTGCAAGGCTCTCGCAGTACCCAGCGCCCTCCCTGAGTCCTCCAGGTCCCACTGTTTAGCTGTCCCTTAGTCCGGTGTCCAGACTCGGCAGGGATCTGCCAGGGGCCGCGCCTTGCAACACTCTCTTCATCCCTAGCACGCCCTCTCCGTGTACCGGTGTCCTGCAGGTGCCACCTCGGCCGGAGATTCGCATGGCAGTGGCACCTGCATGACCTCATCCAAGTTTAGATTTCCTCGTCTACGTCAGCAGACAAGGTCATCGACAGGTGCTTGCTCCTCCCCTGTCACAGGTGGCCGAGAGCTGTTTCAGAATGG
>BOPN01003359.1:92285-94785 GCA_017312705.2 Penaeus japonicus | reverse complement strand
ATCAATTTAGACCAATCAATTGCCATTGACTTTAATTACCTGTACGAGAGAGCACACCTGGAGGAGGAACGAAAGAAGGATGAGAGAAAGAAGGGAAGAATGCGAGAGACAAGAGACGGAGTAGAAGAGGAGATGGAGAAAAGAGAGGACAAAGAATAAGAATAAGAAAAAAGGAGAAGAGGAGATAAGAAAGATAGAGAAATAGGACTAGGAAGAAGAGAGAGAGAGAGAGATAGAGAGAGAGAGAGAGAGAGAGAGAGAGAGAGAGAGAGAGAGAGAGAGAGAGAGAGAGAGAGAGAGAGAGAGAGAGAGAGAAATTGACAAACAAAGAGAAGGAGGAAAGAAAAGGAATAGGAAAAAAAGATGAAGAAGAGGAGCAGAAGGAAGAAGAAGAGGAGGAAAAAGAAAAGAAGAAGAAGAAGAAGAAGAGGAAGAAAATGCAGAAGAAGAAGAAAAAAAGAGAACAAGGTAAATAAGAAAGAAGAGAGGAGGAGGAAGAAAAGGAGGAAGAGGAATGATGACAATTTTTTTTAGAAAGAGAAGGAGAAAGAAAAAAGAAGAAGATTAAGTTGAATAAAATCATAATATATAAATAGTTATTATACAATGATTGCATAATGGAGTTACCAAGACTAGATACAAAAGATACTCAAAGTGTAGAATAAGTAAATGGAGATTCTTAAGTAAGATAATATTGAAAATAACTACAATTATCTAAGATTATAATTTTTTCTAAGAATATAAGAACCTTCTCCTTCAAGGTAACATAATCAAAGCAAAAGTAAAATGAAGATAATAAAACATTGATGAATATTGATACAAGAGAGAAATAGAGAGGCAATAGAGAATTCGAGAGAAAGAGAGAAGGAATTAGGATAGTAGTCGAAAAAAGGGGAGAAAGATAGATAAAAGAAGGAGGAGCGAGATTTTAGAGAGGGAAAGAGAGAAAGAGAGAGAGAGAGAGAGAGAGAGAGAGAGAGAGAGAGAGAGAGAGAGAGAGAGAGAGAGAGGAAGATGGAGAGAGAGAGAAAGAAAGAGAAAAAGATAGATAGATACAGAGAGAGAAAGAGAAAGAGGAAGAAAGATAGATATAGATAACAGTAAAGAGAGAAAGGAAAAAGAAAGAGAAAGAAAGAGAAAGAAAGAGAAAGAAAGGAAAAAGAAAGAGAAAGAGAGAGACAAAAAAAACAACAATTCCCTCAAGATTTGTTATAAGTCCGTTTCCCTCACTAGATAGATAGATACAGAGAGAGAAAGAGAAAGAGGAAGAAAGATAGATATAGATAACAGTAAAGAAGAAAGGAAAAAAAGAGAAAGAAAGAAAAAGAAAGGAAAAAAGAAAGAAAAAGGAAAAAAGAAAGAGAAAGAGAGAGACAGAACCCCCAACAATTCCCTCTAGATTTGTTATAAGTCCGTATCCCTCGCTAGATAGATACAGAGAGAGAAAGAGAAAGAGGAAGAAAGATAGATATAGATAACAGTAAAGAGAGAAAGGAAAAGAAGGAGAAAGCAAGAGAAAGCAAGAGAAAGAAAGGAAAAAAGAAAGAGAAAAAGAGAGAGAATGGAAAAAAAGAAAGAGAAAGAGAGATAGGTACCCCAACAATTCCCCCAAGATTTGTTATAAGTCCGTTTCCCTCACTAGATCGATAGATACAGAGAGAGAAAGAGAAAGAGGAAGAAAGATAGATATAGATAACAATAAAGAGAGAAAGGAAAAAGAAAGAGAAAGCAAAAGAAAGAAAGGAAAAAGAAAGAGAAAAAGAGAAAGAGAAAGGAAAAAGAAAGAAAAAAAGAGAGAAAGAAAGGAAAAAAAGAAAGAAAAAAGAAAGAAAGAGAAAGGAAAAAAAAAGAGAAAAAGAGAGAGAGAAAGGAAAAAAGAAAGAGAAAAAAGAGAGAAAGAAAGGAAAAAAGAAAGAGAAAAAGAGAGAGAATGGAAAAAAAGAAAGAGAAAGAGAGAGACAGAACCCCAACAATTCCCCCAAGATTTGTTATAAGTCCTTTTCCCTCGCTATCATTCACAAGCCTCAGCATACCCACACAAAGGGGCATTATACCCGAAGACGCATATTCCTTTGTTTTACTGGAATTAACTGCTTGTTCACATTTGCATGTTTAACAATAAGCCCTTTTCTTCTTCTTCTTCTTTTTTTGAATAATTATTTAGCAGAGCTTTCTTGTAAATGGCTCGAGAAAATTCCTCGAGCTTCCTGATTTTCTGTGATTCTTTTGAGGAGAATGTGTATGAATTTGTGTATGCTAATTACTTAACTATGGTCATGGTTGTGTGTATGATTGTCTGAGAATAGCTTTTGTTATATAACAGGTTGTGACAAGATGTAATTTCAGGAAGGGAGTAATAGGGGCGCTTTTTTTTTTTTTTTTTTTTTTTTTTTTTTTTTTTTTTTTTTTTTTTTTTTTTTTTTTTTTTCTTGAATTCAATAATGATGATAATTATGATAATGATTTTGGCATTGAGATTGGGAGTTAATTTAGCATATTA
>BOPN01003359.1:67285-87285 GCA_017312705.2 Penaeus japonicus | reverse complement strand
AATAATGATACTGATAATGTTTATTGAAGCAAAAAAAGACACAGAGCATTACATAATTAGCCAAAAACAGATAAAAATACGCGAGTCTTCTTAGTGTAAATTCCCACATGAGAAGGAGCCTAAAGAGAGAGGAAGAGGAAGAGGAAGAAGGAGAGAAGGTGGAGGAGGATACGGGCGAGAGGAGGAGGAGGGAAAAGAAGGAAGAGGAGGTGGAAGAGGATACAAGCGAGAGGAGGAGGAGGAAGAAGAAGAAGGAAGAGGAGGTGGAAGAGGATACAAGCGAGAGGAGGAGGAAGAAGAAGAAGAAGGAAGAGGAAGTGGAAGAGGATAGGAGTGTGTTGGAGGTTTACAGGTAAAAGGACGAAGGAGGAATAATAAGAAGGAAGGAGAGAGGAGCTGAGGTAGATGACGGAAGGAGAAAAAAAGTGAACAAAAAGAGAATAAAAAAGAAAAAAAAGAAGAAGAAGAGGAAAAAAAAGGCATACCTCCAAAAAGGGTTTAGTTCCACGTCAAGGTAAAATAAGTCACGTGATATGGGGTTACGTATCTGTCAGATTGTTACGTGATCAGTTACTCTGTTCCTCTGCCTCTTTTCTCCCTTGCTTATTGTGCCCATTGTAGGCGCGTCATGCAGCCGCCATTAAGAGCAATCGCTCACTTTGCTCTTTGTATCGAGACGCTTGTTTGCGCTCGCGACTCCTGCCCGAGTGGCCGCTGCGCCGCGATCTAGCTACGGATGGATCTGCAGATGTATATATGTGTATAAATGTATATATGTATATATATATATATGTTATATATATATATATATTATATATATATATATATATATATATATATATATATATATATATATATATATATATATTCATACACACACACACACACACACACACACATACACACACACACACACACACACACACACACACACACACACACACATACAGACACACACACACACATGTATATATACATACATATGTATACATGTACACGTCTCACTCATTCTGCTTTTCACTCTATTTCTCTCTCTTTTGGCTCTCTCTCTCTTGGTCTCTCTCTCTATTTCTCTCTCTCTCTCTCTCTCTTTCTCTCTCTCTCATGTTGTCTATTTGTTTTTTGTTTATGATTTGCAGAATGTTTGTCTATACTTGTGTATCTCTATCAATCCCTACATTCATCTGCGTTTCTGCTTATCTGTTTATCAATCTCCCTCTCCCTCTTTTATCCGCACCCCCCCCCCCCATCTCCGTTCCCCCTTCAACAAACCCATAACACAACCCGGCAATAACAAAACCAGAACCTCAACAGAACCCGGTTTCACGAAAGGAGCAAGTGAACTTCTGGACGATAAGTAGCAGCACATACTACATCTTCACGTTCTCTTCCTCCTCCTCCTCTTCCTCCTCCTTCTTGATCCTTCTTGCCCCCTCCTTCCCCTCTCCCCATCCTCCCCGCCATCCTCCTCTCCCCCGTCCCATCCTCCCTAGCCCATCCCATCCTCCCCTCTATCCTCCTCTCCCCCGACCCATCCTCCTTGCCACTTCCTCCCCATCCTCCTCTTCCCCCACCCCTCTATCCTCCTCTCCATTCTCCCCCACCCCTCCATCCTCCCCCCCCTCCCCTCCATCCTCCTCTCCCCCGTCCCATCCTCCTTAGTCCGACCCATCCTCCTTGCCCCTTCCTCCCCATCCTCCTCTCCCCCGTACCATCCTCCTTAGCCCGTCCCATCCTCCCCCCCCTCCCCTCCATCCTCGTCTCCTCCGTCCCATCCTCCTTGCCCCCTATTCCTCCCCATCCTCCTCTCCCCTGCCCCATCCTCCTTAGCCCGATCCATCCTCCTTGCCCCCTCCTCCCCATCTTCCCCTCCATCCTCCTCTCCCCCATCCCCCACCCTCCTCCTCCTCCTCCTCCCCCCCCCCCCTCCCTCCTCCTCCTCCTCCTCCCCTCCTCCACTCCCTCTCCACTCCTCCTCCACTCCTCCTCCTCTCCTCCTCCTCTCCTCCTCCTCTCCCCCACCCCTCCATCCACCCCTCCATCCTTCCTCCCCCATCCTCCTCCCCATCCTCCCCCCCCTCCTCCTTAGCCCGACCCAGTAAGAGTCTCGTCTTGATACAGAGGATCCGAGTCTGACATACCCAAGATTCCGACCGAGATGATCCGATGCCCCGCGAGATGTCTTGCCATCCTACTCCTTCTCCTACTCTGTCTTCCTCTTCTTTTTAATTCTCTTCCTCCTCTTGCTACCTTCTTCTTTTTTCTTCTCTTCCTCCTTCTACTCTGTCTTCCTCTTTTTTCTTTTATTCCTGCTCCTATTGTCTTATTTTTGTTTTCCTCTTCCTCCTTTTAGTCTGTCTTCCTCTTCTTCTCCTCCTACTACTCCCTTGTCATCGTCTCCTCCTCTTCTGCATTCTTTTCCTCCTTATCTGTTTTCATCTCCTCTCCCTGTGTCTACTCATCTTCTTCTCCTCCTCCTTCTCCTCAGTCTCCATCTTCTCCTCTCTTCCTCTCCCTCATTCTCTTTTTTTCATCGATTTTCCTCCCTTTTTTGTCGCTTTCTCATTCTTTCTCTCCTCCTCATTCTATCTTCCTTTTTCTTCATCTTTTTCCACATCTTCCTCCTCCTCCTTTTCCTTCCCCTTCTTATCCTCCCGTTCCTCCACTTCCTTTTCCTTTTCTCCTCATTCTTCTCTTCCTCCCCCTTCCTCATCCTCTTTCTTCCTTTCCTTCCTCCTCCTCTTCCCCTTTCCCATCCTCTTCCTCCCCCTTCCTCCTCCTCTTCCTTCCCATCCTTCCTCCTCCTCTTCCTTCCCTTCCTTCCTCATCCTCCTCCTTCTTCTATCCCCATCTCCTCTTGCTCACCCCACTCACAGAGGTCGTCCGTTAACTGCCTGGTCGCAATGGAATTAATGTGGGAAAAGGATGGGCGCTTGATAGGACTGGTAGAAGGGGAGGGGGGGTGTTCAGGTTTGTCTGTCTGTCTGTCTGTCTCTGTCGCTTTGCCTGTCTGTCTCACTGTCTGTCTGTCTGTCTCTTTTTCCCTCTCTCTATCTGTTCCTTTCTGTATATTTACCTGTTATTTTTTGTATATTTACTTGTTAACCTAATACTAACCAAACCTAACCTAAAACTTAACCTAACCTAATCTAACCTAACCTAACTAACCTCAAACTAACCTAACCTAACCTAACCCTATTCTATCTCAATATACCTCTCTCTCTCTCTCTCTCTCTCTCTCTCTCTCTCTCTCTCTCTCTCTCTCTCTCTCTCTCTCTCTCTCTCTCTATCTCTATATATATATATATATATATATATATATATATATATATATATATATATATATATATATGTATATATATATATATATATATATATAACTATCTACCTATCTATTTACCTATCTATCTGTACATTTATTTATCTACCTAGCTATCTTTTGTTCTCTTTCAGTCTCTCTCTCTCGCTCATCACTCCACCCTATCTTTCTGGTTATCTCCAAGAACTGAATTTAATTATATGTTTATGTTAATCTACTTGTCAATCTCAACTCTCTCCTGTCTATCTATGCATCTATCTATATCAGTCTTTTATTAGCATAGTCATCGTTCAATTATAGTCTATCTAATTTGTCTGTTAATCTATTCATTACACTTAGCTTTATTCAGCATATTTTGTCTCCACTCCATTCATAAGTATTCGTACAAAAGCATGGGTACTTTCTATATACTTATTCACTCCATTTACGGGTATTCACACGATGTATAAGTATCCACATTATTCATAAGTATCTCTACTTTAGTCATAAATATCTAATCCATTTACAAGTACGTCCACTTCATATACAAGTATCTTAACTTAAACTGTAAGTATCTACACTTCATTTTAAAGTATATCTACTTAGATTATAAGTATCTCCACTCCATTCATTAGTGTCTTCATTTAACTCAAAATTGTCTAATCCATTTAGAAACGCATCCACTGAAGTATCTTCACTTAATCTTAAAGTGTCCATTCCATTTATAAGTATATCCACTTAATTTTAAGGTGTCCACTCTATTTATAAGTATATCCACTTCACTTTAAAGTGCCCACTCCATTTATAAGTATATCCACTGCATTCATAAATATCCATTCCTATAAATATCTTTACTTTATTCACAAACATCTACTAAATCTATAAGTATCCTCACATCATATATAAGTACTCAAGTTTCATATATAAGTACTCAAGTTCCATACATAAGTACTCATGGTCCATATATAAGTACTCAAATTCCACATATAAGTACTCAAATTTCACCAACATGTACTAGATATATCGAATACTTTTGGTAAACTATTTTGCTTTCTTCAAACTGGCCACATATTCCTGCGTCCAAGTTGCTTGCTAAGATTTGCATTTGCTTGACAATGGAGACATATTTGATGGATCGGAGGTGAAATTTCTCACCTTTTGTAAAGTGTTGATTTTTTCACAAAATGTTTTTAAATTCGGAGAGACATTTTAATACATTTTTTTTGGTGAATTTGTTAGGTAAATGTATGACTGATTTTTTTTTTTTTTTTTTTTTTTTTTACCATAAAACGCTTCTTACTTGAAGAAAAATATATCTGATGTGTAAGATGCATGTCAAATTCAATCAAATATTAAACAGCAGAATGAATAATCATTCAATAGATATAAAAAGAAGTATACTGATACTGAATATATCAAAAAGTAAACAAAAAAGATAAGAAAAAATAGAGATAAAGGTAATTTATTCAGATCTGTCACGTCTCATTATCTATTTGTATCTTTTATCATACATCTATTTCATAATCATCGTCGTTTATTATCTATCATTTAATCGTAAATGTTGAAAGTAATCCTAACTTTAATCTTTGATGAATGTCTGTCTGTCTTTTTAGTTTTATCTTTATCTGAAAAAGCAAAGATATTTCAAAATCCAGATGTTTTATTTTCTCGTTCTTATCTCCCTCATTGTCGATATTTTTATGTAAACACTCAAAAAAAAAAAAAAAAAAAAAAAAAAAAAAAAAAAAAAAAAAAAAAAAAAAAAAAAAAAAAAAAAAAAAAAAAAAAAAAAAAAAAAACAGGTTACTATTATTGATAGTCATTCCTTGTATCATTTTCACAATCATAATCATTATCATAAACACATAAAATCAAAATTTCTCACGTATCATATAACCACAATAACGTTCTTTTAAGCTTCCTTGAGACACATTTATGATCATTCTTTATCGCCATGTTTCTATCCTTTCCCTCTTTCGTCACGAGTTAAAGTAGTCTGGGACAGGGCTTAGGGTGAGGGAACATCCGGGAGTTTGTGTAGCTCTCTGCCAGGAGCATCAGCTGACCCGCGAGGATGCTGGGAGAGCAGGTGGACTTGGCACGCACACACACACACACACACACACACACACACACACACACATATATACATATCTATCTATCTATCTATATCTATCTATCTATCTATCTATATCTATATCTATATCTATCTATCTATCTATCTATCTATATATTTGCGTGTGTGTATGTGTGTGTGTGTGTGTGTGTGTGTGTGCGTGCGTGTGCGTGTGTGTGTGTGCGTGCGTGTATGTACATGCGTGTGTGTACATATACAGTATATACACACATATTCAAGTATACACAGATAAATATTACGCAATGCATATGAAAAGCGTGTCTCCCAGTCTGCAGTACATTCGTATGTTCGTCTGCATATCTGCTCTCGCGGTCTACATCAACTATGATCTGATAAGGATTTCTTTGGCCGCATTAAGTCAGTGACACGACAAGTTTAGTCGATTAAATGGAGGGCGAAGGGAGGTTGGAGAGAGAGAGAGAGGGAGAGAGAGAGAGAGAGAGAGAGAAAATGAGAGTAAGAAAGTGAGAGAGACCGAGAGAGAGCGTAGGAGAGTGAGAGAGACCGAGAAAGAGAGAGAGAGAGCACAATTATTAGTACCTGCGTTACCAGTGTTTGAAAGCGTGCTTGTGTGCGTGCGTGCGAGTGTTCTAGTTCTCACCACAAGGCTCCGGTAAGTTCCGCGAGTGCAACCGAAAGTTGGGAAATCACAAAATTTGTCAGATTTCGTTTGAGTTCGACCCCCGGACTTTCGAGATGACTCTCTGCCCCTAACTTTCGCTCGGCCAATAAAGCACAGACAATTTTCCCGGCCTCGGCAATTCTTGAGCCGCCATTGCCGGGAGAGATGTGTGGCTGAGACTTTCGCCGTTACCGCTAATATATTCGCACTTTCGCAAAATTGCCGCCATTTTCGGGCCGCGTTTTCGTTTGACGTAAGACCGTGATATCAAGCGATTACGCACCGACGCGGATTTCCATGATTCTTGATCAACTGATCACGAACGGAGAAATCCATACGAGTTCTAGTTTCGTATTCTAGTTTGGCTTTTGTTGATATTAGTTAAATGTTCTTTATTAGTTGCATTCCTATAAGAATCGATAGTTATGCTTCCAGATTCATTAGTATTTCTAGCATATATATATAAAAGTGCCCATGTACAATACTAATAATAGTAGATAATGAATAATAATAATAATAAGTGAAAAAGCAGAAGAAAGAAGACGAAGAAGAAGAAGAAGAAGAAGAAGGAGGAGGAGGAGGAGGAGAAACGGGGAAACAAGGTGTGCGAAGCCCCTCCGTGATCGAAGGCAGGATATCGGACCTCCTGCCAGGATGACGGACGGGAAGGCCAGGGGAGGAGGGGGAGGGAAGGAGGGGGAAGGAGGGGGAGGGAAGGCCAGGAAAGGAGGGATTCCTTGACCCTCGCTTTGGATCCTCTGCCCGGATGGCCGAGTGTGGGAAGAAGGGGGGGGGGGGGAGAAAGAGGGGGGAGGAAGAGGGAGGGGGAGGGGGAGGGAGGAGGGGGAAGAAGGAGGGGGGTGAGGGGGAGGGAGGAGGAGGGGAGGGGTGAGGAGGGAGGGGGAAGGGGGAGTAGAGGGGGGTGAGGAAGAGAGGAGGGAGGGGGGGTAAGAGGGAGGAGGAGGAAGAGGAAGGGAAGAAGATGAGAAACAGGAGGAGGATAAAGGAAGAGAGGAACGGAGGAGGGAGTCGGAAAGGGAGGAGGGGAGGAGGAGGAGGGAGAGAGAGAAGGGGGGGTAAGAGATGAGAGAATGGGGGTGGGGAAGGGGGGGGAGGAGGAGGAGGTAGGAATCCTTGGTCCTCGCTTAGGATTCTTTCTCTTGTTGCCTGAGTGTGGGACGAAGGAAGGAGGAGGAAGAAAAGAAGAAGAGAAAGAAGGATAATGAAAGGAAGAGGGGGTTGAAAATTGAAGAAGAGAAGAAAAATAAAGGGTGGAAGAAAAGAAAGACAGAGGAGGGTAGGAAGAGAAGAAGAGGATGAAGAGGAAGAGGAAGAGAGAGGAAGAGGAAGAGAAGAAATACAGAAAGAGAAGAACGAAGGATGAAAGGGAGGAGGGAAGATTGCAGATGAGAAAGAGAATGAAATAACGAGAGAAAAAAAAGAAAAAAACAGGAATGATAATCATGTTGAAACAGATTGATAACACACAGAATAACCGTGACGTACGGGAAGGGGAGGGGAGGGGAGGGGAAGGGGAGGAGGGGTAAACGTTCCCCCAAATCCACAAAGTTCGTCAAAGCCACGGAAACCATCAGGTGCCAATCTGCAAATCATTCAGTACATTTTTCTGAAATTATTTAAAAAAAGGGGGGAAGGAACCATAAGCATATATTCTCATGCATTATTGCAGATTTTACGCCAGTGCACACGGAAGCTCAGAACTATGCCGAAAATGTTGTATAAATAAACCTAGGTTATATGCCAACTGTCTTCTTGAAAAATATGGATCTTTCTTGTTACGTATGTGTTGCTAAGAAATCAGACAAAAAGCAAATTGAAGAATATGTGTCGTCTCTTATGCACAAAACCTAGATCGAATTCCCGAAGCTTCATAGACAAAAAAAAAAAAAATGTCCCTCAGAAAATGTCCTGGCTCCATACGTGGCACCATCCACAGTGCCAGCTTCAGTTGCAGAATCAGCAGCAGTACCACAGGCAGTATCAATTCCAGCAGTAGTTCTATCACTAGCTGCAAGAGGATCTGTAATAACAGCACCAGATGAAAATAAAAGCAGATCTTTGTTGCAAAAGTTGATACGAAATATAGACCAGATGATGACTAAGCTGTAACAACAGACTGATATATAACTTTAATTCCATGAAAAAATACAACACTTCTCTTTAGTCAACAACAACTTTTGCAAACTCTACTGGAACAGCTGACAAGGAATCGCCTAAAAGGACTGTATGTGTTTTATTTAGAACATAAACAAACTAAGGAAATATTCGTCATGTTATTTAATGATTGACCTAAAACTTCAATTAGTTATAGGATCTATGGAAGTGTAGTCCTTCGGTGTAGCCTCCCAGCTTTCTATAGCTAATAATAGACTGATAGCCTCTTAAATCAATAGCATTACTGTCATTTTGGTTGTATCTTTTCTGTGCAGGGTGTGTAAAGTAATTTGTAAATATGCTTATCAACTTCTATCTATTTTTATCGCTGTCTATTTTTTTTCTTACTTTCTTTCACAACCTCCCTATCCGCATATTCTCTCTCTCTCTCTCTCTCTTTCTCTCTCTCTCTCTCTCTCTCTCTCTCTCTCTCTCTCTCTCTCTCTCTCTCTCTCTCTCTCTCTCTCTCTCTCTCTCTCACAAAAAAAAAAAAAAAAAAAAAAAAAAAAAAAAAAAAAAAAAAATGTGCGTACTTACTATTGCTTAAGTATACTCAGTATACTTTAATAATCCTTTCCCTGTCTATTTAAAGAAACGTATTTAGTGTTATAATACTAAACATTATTATAACGATCATCATTATTTCTATTATTATTACTGACTTCAACACAAACCCTACAATTATAGAGATACCGAAGAAAAAAAGTAAAAACTAGAAGTGTGTGTGTGTGTGAGAGAGAGAGAGAGAGAGAGAGAGAGAGAGAGAGAGAGAGAGAGAGAGAGAGAGAGAGAGAGAGAGAGAGAGAGAGAGAGAGAGAGAGAGAGAGAGAGAGAGAGAGAGAGAGAGAGAGAGAGAGAGAGAGCGAGAGAGAGAGATCGAGAGAGAGAGAGAGAGAGAGAGAGAGAGAGAGAGAGAGAGAGAGAGAGAGAGAGAGAGAGAGAGAGAGAGAGAGAGAGAGAGAGAGAGAGAGAGAGAGAGAGAGAGAGAGAGAGAGCGAGAGAGAGATGGGCGAGAGAGAGAGAGAGAGAGAGAGAGAGAGAGAGAGAGAGAGAGAGAGAGAGAGAGAGAGAGAGAGAGAGAGAGAGAGAGAGAGAGAGAGAGAGAGAGAGAGAGAGAGAGAGAGAGAGATAGGGAGAGAGAGAGAGAGAGAGAGAGAGAGAGAGAGAGAGAGAGAGAGAGAGAGAGAGAGAGAGAGAGAGAGAGAGAGAGAGAGAGAGAGAGAGAGATGAACAAGAGACAGAGAGAGACACAGAGAGAGAGAGAGAGGTGTGTGAGTGAGCTTGAACCCAGGGCCATAGGAATACCTTCTCACATTTCTCAAGTTATTTGTCACGTGCTGAGAAGCAGCGAGGTATAGGAACAGGCACTGAGGTGCAAAACTCTCTCTTACGTGTTAAATAAAAATGAAAAAAAGGGTGAAAAAGGATGAAAAAAAAAGATATATGTTGATTATGAGAATGACAGTAAGATGATGGTGATAAATGGTGAAAGAAAAAATGAATTAATAGATCGTCTATGGTTTTAGTGATAGTGAAAAGGATAAAAAGATGGAAGTGTCATTTGTGTGTTTCATGAGCAGAAGAATGACGGGAAGGATATATGAAAATACGCACACACACACACACACACACACACATACACACACACACACACACACCGATGAGGCTAACGGGATCGGACAGAAAGGTAAATAGATTTTAATATTCAAATATTTTTTTTTTACTTTTTTTTTCATATATATTTTTCTAAAACAAAAGTCTGTACGTTTTTTCCGTGTCTGTTTGAGTCGCTAATATCACAGACACGAAAAAACATACATATATTTTCTTAAAAAAAATAAAAATAAAAAATCACAGACACGAAAAAGCATACATATATTTTCTTAAATGAAAAAAACAAAACAAAAAAGAAAAAAAAATCACAGACACGAAAAACACATATATTTTCTTAAATGAAAAAAAAAGAAAAAAAGAAAAAGAGTAAAAGGTTGAATATTCAAATCTATTTACCTTCCAGCCCGATCCTGTTAGCCTCCTCCGAAAACCACTTTCACGTTTCTCTTATGAATTTTGGGGAAACAGAATTCGAATGATTTTTGGCTAATGACAGTATAGCTTATCGGCGGATCTTATTTATAGAGGTAGCTCTGTGTGTGTGTGTGTTTTTTTTCTTCTTCTTCTTCTTCCTTTTTCTTTTTCTTTTTCTTCTTTTTCTTCTTCTGCATTTTCTTTGTTTTCTTTTCCTTCGTTTGTTTTGCTTGTTCTTCCTCTTTTTTTCTTTTTCTTTATCTTCTTTCTCTTACTTTTTTTTCTCGTATGCTTCTGATTTTATTATTCCTTCTTCTTCTTCTTCTTCATCATCTTCTGCCTAGACTTCTACTTTTTCTTCCTCTCCTCCTTCTTTTCCTCTTTCTTCTTCTCCATCTCCTCTTCCTTTTTCTCCTCCTCCTCCTATTATTCCTTTTTATCCTCTTCCTCCTCCTTCTTCTCTTCCTCCTCCTCCTCCTCCCCCTCCTCCTCCCCCTAATCCCCATCCACCCCCTCCTCCTCTTCCTTCTCTACCTCCTCATCCTCCTCCTCTCCCTCCCACTCCATCTCCACCTCATCCACCCCCATCTACTCTTCCTCCTCCTCCTCTTATTCCTTCTCCATCTCCTCCTCCTCCTCCTCCTCTTCCTCTTCCTCCTCCTCTTATTCCTTCTTCTGTCGGAATTCAGAATCTTTATTGCTGTCAAACATTATCGACTCCGAATTCGCGTATGATGACGAGAGAAAACGGGTTGTGTTTAACGATAGCCGAGAAATTAAGTAACTGAGATTGCGGTTTAGAAGTTTGGTAAGCGAGAGTTAGAGGGAGAAGGAAAGGGAGAGGGAGAGGGAGAGGTAGGGAGGGAGAGGTAGGGAGGGAGAGGGAGAGAGAGAGAGGGAGAGGGAGAGGGAGAGGGAGAGGGAGAGGGAGAGAGAGAGAGAGGAGAGGGAGGACAGGAAGGGAGAGGTAGGGTGGGAGAGGGAGAGGGAGAGAGGGAGGGAGGGAGAGGGAGGGGAGAGGGAGAGGGAGAGGGAGAGGGAGAGAGAGGGAGAGGGAGAGGGAGAGAGAGAGAGAGAGAGGGAGAGAGAAGGGAGAGGGAGAGGGAGAGGGAGAGGGAGAGAGGAGGGAGAGAGGAGGGAGGAGAGAGAGAGGGAGAGAGGAGAGGAGAGGGGAGGAGAGGGGGGGAGAGGGGGAGAGGGAGGGAGGGAGAGGAAAGGAGAGGGAGAGGGAGAGGGAGAGGGTGAGGGAGGGAGAGAGGGGAGGAGAGGAGGAGTAGGGAGGGAGAGGGAGAGGTAGGGAGGGAGGGAGAGGGAGAGGTAGGGAGGGAGAGGGAGAGATAGGGAGGGAGAGGGAGAGGGAGAGAGGAGAGAGAGAGAGAGAGGAGTGGGGAGGAGATGGAGAGGAGGAGAGAGTAGGAAAGGGGGAGGAGGGGGAGGAGTAGGATGACATAGAAAGAGAAAAGAAAGAAAAAAGGAGATAGAGAAAAAAAAAACACACAGAAAGAGAGAAACAAAACACCAAAGAAACAGACAGAAAAAAACAAGAAATAGTTCGTACTTGCATCGTGTCCCAGCGTCCTCAAACGACCTCTTAGAGACGACCTCTTTGGCATCTATGGCAAAGGGATTATCCGATCTCGCCGGAGGATTTCTCTCGCCTTCGTAATTATGGGATTAGATGGTATACACTGGTGGGGGCGGAGGGGGGGGCAGGGGGGGTTGAGAAGGGGGAGGAGGTGTGGGAGGGGATGGAGGAGGAGGTGTGGGAGGGGTGGAGGGAGGGGATGGAGGAGGAGGTGTGGGAGGAGGTGGTGGGGGTGGAGGAAGTAGGGGAGGAGGTGGTGGGGAAGGAGGAGGAGATGGGTAGAGAGGAGGGGAATGAGGAGGAGGAGATGGGGGAGGGAAAGGAGATGGAAGAGGAGGAGAAGGTGGAGGAGTTAAAAGGAGAAGAAGCAGATGAAAGAGGGGGGGGGGGCATGGAGGAGGAGGAGGAAGTAGAGGGGAAAGGGGAAAGAGGAGGAGAAGGAGGAGACGGAGGAGGAGGAGGTAAGGCAGGGGTAAGAGGGAGAGAATGAGGAGGAGAAGGAGGAGAGGGAACAGGAATTAGGAGAGAGGATGAGGATAATTCGGAAGTGAGGGAGGGTGAGGGGAATGCGGATAAGTAGGGGGAAGAGTTATGTGGGAGGAGGAGGAGGAGATAAATGATGATGAGGAGAAGGAGGAGGAGACGGATGAGGGTAAGGAAAAGGAGGAAGGAGGAGGAGGAGCAGGAGGAGGAGGAGGAGGAAAAAGAGGAGAGGGAGGAGGAGGAGGAGGAGAAAGAGGAGATGGAGGAGGAGGAGGAGGAGAAAGAGGAGAGGGAGGAGGAGGAGGAGGAGAAAGAGGAGGAGGATGAGGAGCAGGAGGAAGAGGACGAGAAGGAGTTGAAATCCTCCTCCTCCTCTTCCTCTTCCTCCTCCTCCTCTTCCTCTACCTCTTCCTCTACCTCCTTTACTCATTAGCCCCTCTCTTAATCACTTCCTCCATCACCGAATCACAAGCCATTGCGATCAACACGCTCCTATCTATCAACTTGAATTAATACATTGCATCTTTGCATACTCATTTTTATATCTCTTATTCCATAAATTCGTCTCTCTCTCTCTCTTTCTCTCTTTTTCTTGCTCTCTCTCTCTCTCTCTCTCTCTCTCTCTCTCGCTCTCTTTCTCTTTCTTTCTTTCTCTCTCTCCTTCTCTCCCTCTCTCCTTCTTTCTCTCTCTCACTCTCTCTCTCTATCTCTCTGTCTTTCTCTCTTCTCTCTCTCTCTCCCTCTCTCTCCCCCCCTCTCCCTCTCTCCCCCTCCCCTCCCCCCTCTCTATCTCTCTCTCCCCCCCTCTCTCTCCCTCTTTCCTCCCCCCCCCCCTCTCCTCCCCTCCTCTCAATCCATTCGTATCCCCATCAAATAAGCGACCGATTAAAAACAGCTCCCGGTTAGCGTCTCCCTTGACAAAAGGATTCCGACGAAGAAACCACAGAGGGAATGCGGTCTTTGATAAGACTTATCGGCGGATGTTCTTGATTAAGATCTCTGCATTTGGCTGAGGGAGGGATAGAGGGAGTTAGGGAGAGGGAAAAGGGAGAGGGGGAGAAAGAGAGAGAGAGAGAGGAGGAAGGGAGGGGAGGGAGGGAGGGATTGGGAGGGATTGGGAGGGGGGGAGGGTGGAAGGGAGGGATTGGGAGGGATTTTGGAAGGGAGGGGAGGGAGGGAGGGATTGGGAGGGAAGGGAGGGAGGGAGGGAAGGGAGGGAGGGAGAGAAGGAAGAGGGAAAGGGAAAGATTGAATGAGGGGACGGATGGGAAAGAGGTCGGTAGAAGGGGTAAGGGAGTGGGAGGAAAAGAGAGAGGGAGGGAAGGTTGAGGGATTATGGAGAGGGAGAAGGAGGGAAAAAAGAGTAGGGGAAGGAGGAGAGAAAAGGAGAGTAAGGGGAGGGAGGGAGGGATGTTAAAGCAAGAGGGAGGGAGGAGAGAACAAGAGATAGGGGGAGAGTGAGAGAGCAAGAGGATGGGAGAGATTAAGGGTGTTGGGGGGAAAGAGAGGAAAAATATATTAAGGAGAGCGGGAGGTAGGAAGGAGGAAGGACATGAAAGCGAATAAAAGAGATAAGAAAGGAAAGGAAAAAAAAGGACAAGATATAGACAGACAGAAAGGAGGATAGACAGAGAAGAAAACAAGAGAGAGAAAAAGAAAAACAAAGATAATAAACCCCAACACAAAAGAAAAAGCCACATCACCAGACAAGACAAGACAAGACAAAAAAAAAAAAAAAAAAAGATACATCCTCCAACCCCCTTTCAACTTCACCCCCCCCCCCTCCCCTCAAAAAAAAATAGCAGCTTTGCCAATCCCGCCGCTACCATTGAGATTAATTATAAATGTGACTCTATTAATGTCTCAGCAGAAAATATGAGTTCTTGAAGACGTTTACGACCGACTTCTGCCGTTCTGCTGACCGGGTCTGCGAGGTGGGATGTTCCGAGGCATTGTTTTGGTGATACGGATCGAGTTTAAGAAGGAGAGGAGGAGGCGAGTGGGAAAGGAGAAGGAGAGAGGGGAAGCGAGAGGGAGAGGCGAGTGGAAAAGGAGAAGGGGGGAGAGTAAGAGAGGGGGATGAGGCGAGTGGAAAAGGAGAAGGAGAGAATGGGAGAGGGTGGGAGGGAAGGAGGGAGAGGGAGAGAGAGGATGAGGCGAGTGGAAAAGGAGATGGAGGGATAGGGAGAGAGGGATGAGGCGAGTGGAAAAGGAGATGGAGAGAGAAGAAGAGAGAGTGGGAGAAGGTGGGAGGGAAGGAGGGAGAGGAAGAGAGAGGATGAGGCGAGTGGAAAAGGAGAAGGAGAGAGAGAGGAAGAGAGAGGGAGAGGGTGGGAGGGAAGGAGGGATAGGGAGAGGGAGAGAGAGGATGAGGCGAGTGGAAAAGGAGAAGGAGAGAGAGGAAGAGAGAGGATGAGGCGAGTGGAAAAGGAGAAGGAGAGAGAGGAAGAGAGAGGGGATGAGGCAAGTGGAAAAGGAGAAGGAGAGAGAGAGGAAGAGATAGGATGAAGCAAGTGGAAAAGGAGAAGAGAGAGGAAGAAAGGGGATGGGGCGAGTGGAAAAGGAGAAGGAGAGAGAGGATGAGAGAGGGAGAGGGTGGGAGGGAAGGAGGGATAGGAAGAGGAACAGAGAGAGATGCGGAGGGAGGGAAGGAGGGATGAAGAGGCAGAGAGAGATAAAAAGAGAGATGGAGAGAGAGGAAGAGAGAGAGAGAGAGAGGAAGAAAGAGAGAGAGAGAATGAAGGGTCAAGGTGGTGTGGGAGGGGAGGAGGAAGAATGAGAGAAAAATAAAGAGAGAGAGAAAGAGAGAGAGAGAGAGAGAGAGAGAGAGAGAGAGAGAGAGAGAGAGAGAGAGAGAGAGAGAGAGAGAGAGAGAGAGAGAGAGAGAGAGAGAGAGAGAGAGAGAGAGAGAGAGAGAGAGAGAGAGAGAGAGAGAGAGAGAGAGAGAGAGAGAGAGAGAGAGAGAGGAAGAAGAAAAGTCTGCATGAGAGAGATGTTTGGTATGTTTATAGTCTTGTCGTGCATGAGAGGAAAATTGCTTGTTATTCAAAATGTTAAGCTTAAACAAAACAATTGTTGCAAAAGGTGATTGCAGTTATCATTGCCATCTCTCCCCCTCCCTCTTTCTTGTGATCTTTCTCTTTCTTCTCTTTCTCTCTCTTAATCCCACTCTCCCTTCTCGCTTTCTCTCGCCACTCCCTCTCTCTCTCTCTCTCTCTTTCTTTGAATCCCCCTCTCATCCTACCCCCTCCTTCTCTCTCTCTCCCCCCTCTCTTTCTCACTCTCTCTATCTCAATCTCTCTCTCTCTCTCTCTCTCTCTCTCTCTCTCTCTTTCTCTCTCTTTCTCTCTCCACTCCCTCCATCTCACCCTCTCCCCCCTCCTCTCTCTCTCTCTCTAAATTCCCCTCTCCTCCTCCCCTTCCTTCTCCCCCCCCCCCCCTCTCTCTTTCTCTCTCTCTCTCTTTCTCTCTCTGATTTAATTTGAGTAACGTGGTTTGAGAAGAAGCTTGTTGTCCTATTATAAGAGAGATCTTATTCAAAAGCAAAAGATGTTTCGAGAACGAAAAATTTTGGTTCGTGGTGGGGGTGGAGGGAAGAGGGAGGGATGGGGAGAGAGGATGCAGGAATGAAGTAGGGATGGGGTGGTAGGAGGAGGTTGGGGAGGGCGTGAATGGAGGTAGGTAGGGGGAGGGAGTGGAGGAAGGTTGGGAAGAGGGTAGATGGAGGTAAGTGTTGAGGGGGGTTGAGGGATGAGGAAAGGGGGAAGGCAGGATGAGAGGGGGGAAGAAAGAGGAAAGAGGAAGGATGAGGTAGGAGTAAGGGAGGAGAAAAGAGGGGAGTTGAGAGTGGATGAGGTAGAAGGTGGGGTTGGAGGAGAGAGAGAGGGAGTATGGAGAATGGGAGGGGTGGAGGAAGGAGAAGGGGGAACCAAGGGTGGAGGAGAGAGATAGGTTGGGGTTTAGGGGTTGGGGGAGGGGGTGGAGGGGTGGAGGGGGAAGGGGGGTTGGAGTTGAGGTGGAATGGCTAAATCATGTGTCCTATGACTCGGGATAGTGATGATGAAATAGTGAATTATGAAGGAAAACAAGAGAAAAGAGGAAGATAAGAAATAGAAGAAGAAGACAAAACGGAAGAAAAATTAATGAAAGAAAAACAATTAATGGGAAGAAAACGGAATAAGATAAATAAAGGAGGAGAAATAGAAGAAAGAAGAAGAAAAAGGTGAGACAGAAGAAGGAGAAAAAGGAAAGATAGAAGAAGAAGAAAAGACAGAAAAAAGAAAAGAAGAAGAATATTTCAAAACTGAAATAAGTAAATAAATGGGAAAGAAAGAAAAACCGGAGAAGAAAAAAGAAAGAGAAAAAAATGAGTAGGAAGACAGAATTAGAAGAGAGAAGAAAAATGACAACAACATAAAGCCGTAAACAAAACAAAACTCGAGAATATTATCTTTTCGTTTACAATCTGCATTGATTTATCCATCTGTTTCTTTATCTAATCTTCTACCATATTTCTGAAATGTTCTACTAATAAGTTGATTATTATTGTAATAACATCAACAACAAAACATCAACATCAATAATGATTATAACAATAAAGATCATCATTATTTCTTTGAATAGATTGTGAAAGGACCATCAAAAATTTTATTAGTTTGATAAGGCACTAGTAAGTCCACACATTCTCTCTCTCTCTCTCCCTCTCTCTCTCTTTCTCTCTCTCTTTTTTTTCTCTGTCCTTTCCTCTCCCTCACATCTTTTCTACCTATCACTTTATCTCCTTTCTTTCTCTTCCTCTCTTTCCCTCCCCTCCACAATCGCTCCCTTTGTTTCGTATCTTCTCTTTTTCTTCCTCTCTCCCTCTTTCTCTTCCATTTCTCTCTTTCCTCCTTTCTCTCCAGATCTTTTCCCAGTATCTCTTTCCTCTGCCTTTCGTCTCTCTTTCCTCTCTCTTTAATGCCTTTGTCTCTCCCCTTTTTTTCCCTTTCTCCCCTTTTAACTCTTTGTTCTTCCCTCTTCCTCTCCTCTTTCTCTTCTTGCTTTGTCCTTTTCTTACCCTTTTTCTCCTTTCATTTTACATCCTTTTCCTTTTTCTATCCATTTTATCTCCCCTCATTTCTCCCTTTCCTCATTTACTCTCCCATCCTCCCTCCCTTTCCTTCATTCCTACTCAACCTTCCTCTCTCTCTCCCCTCCTTTCCTTAACTTCCCTACTTCTCTCTTCTCTTTTTTATTTACTCATTTTTTTACCCTTTCTCTCCTTCTCTTTCCACCTTTTTTCACCCTCTTCTCTACCCATTTCTCCTGTATTTTTCAATTCCCTCCTTTACTCTCTCTTCCTCCCTTTCCCCCACGCCTATCCCCTCCTTCCTCTGGCTCTCCTCTTCTTTCCCTCCTTTCCCCCTTTTTCTCTTTTTTCTCCTTTTTACCATTTCTTTTCCCTTCCACTCCTCTCTTCACCCATTTTCTCTCCCTTCTCTTCTAACTTACCTACTTTCTCTCTGTTTCCATCTGTCTTTATCCTTTCTTTTCCCTTTCTCTCCTCCTCTTTCCATCCCTTTTCTCTCCGCCTCTCTCTCTCTACCTCCCCTTTAACTTCCATTCACCCCTCCTTCCTCTTTCTCTCGTCCTATCTCCGCCCTTCCCCTTTTTTCTTACTTTCTCCCTCCTCTATCCCTAGCTTTCCCCTTTCTCTCTTTCCGCCTTTTTATCAACTCTTTGCTTACCCCTTCCCTCCTTCTCTTAACACCCTCATCTCCCTTTTCCCTCCTTTCTTTTCTCTCTCTTCTCCTTTCTTTCTACCTACCTCCCCTCCACCTTCTCTTCCTCCCCTTCCCCTCCTCCTTTCCTCCCTCCCCCTCCCCCTCCCCCCACTTCATAACGGTGCCGGACGAAGTCTCAATCTGTTTGGCTATTTCTGTTTTGATATTTCTATTTTGATATTTCTGTTTGGCTATTTCTGTTTTGATATTTCTATTTTGATATTTCTGTTTGGCTATTTCTGTTTTGATATTTCTATTTTGATATTTCTGTTTGGCTATTTCTGTTTTGATATTTCTATTTTGATATTTCTGTTTGGCTATTTCTGTTTTGATATTTCTATTTTGATATTTCTGTTTGGCTATTTCTGTTTTGATATTTCTATTTTGATATTTCTGTTTGGCTATTTCTGTTTTGATATTTCTATTTTGATATTTCTGTTTGGCTATTTCTGTTTTGATATTTCTATTTTGATATTTCTGTTTGGCTATTTCTGTTTTGATATTTCTATTTTGATATTTCTGTTTGGCTATTTCTGTTTTGATATTTCTATTTTGATATTTCTGTTTGGCTATTTCTGTTTTGATATTTCTATTTTGATATTTCTGTTTGGCTATTTCTGTTTTGATATTTCTATTTTGATATTTCTGTTTGGCTATTTCTGTTTTGATATTTCTATTTTGATATTTCTGTTTGGCTATTTCTGTTTTGATATTTCTATTTTGATATTTCTGTTTGGCTATTTCTGTTTTGATATTTCTATTTTGATATTTCTGTTTGGCTATTTCTGTTTTGATATTTCTATTTTGATATTTCTGTTTGGCTATTTCTGTTTTGATATTTCTATTTTGATATTTCTGTTTGGCTATTTCTGTTTTGATATTTCTATTTTGATATTTCTGTTTGGCTATTTCTGTTTTGATATTTCTATTTTGGTATTTCTGTTTGGCTATTTCTGTTTTGATATTTCTATTTTGATATTTCTGTTTGGCTATTTCTGTTTTGATATTTCTATTTTGATATTTCTGTTTGGCTATTTCTGTTTTGATATTTCTATTTTGATATTTCTATTTGGCTATTTTGTTATTTCGCTATTTCTATTTTGCTATTTCTCTTTGGCTATTTTGTTATTTCGCTATTTCTGTTTCGCTATTTCTATTTTGCTATTTCTATTTGGCTATTTTTTATTTCGATATTTCTTTTTTGTCATTTCTATTTCGCTGTTTTGTTATTTCGCTACTTCTATTTTGCTATTTCTATTTCGCTTTTTTAATATTTCGCTATTTCTTTCGCTATTGTTTTTTTTTTATTATTATTATTATTATTATTATTATTTTTTACATTTTCTTTGTTTCCTCTTTTTTGCATATTTTTTTTCTTCAAATTTTCGTTTTGATTTCCATTTCTCGTTTTCTTTCGTTTTCTTTCTTTTCCTTTTCTTTTTATCTTTATTTCCTTTAATGATTTTCTCTTCTTTTCAACTTTTTTTTTGTTTAATCTCGTATTTCGTTTCTATTTCTTCTTCCTTCTTCTTTATCGGTCTTATGCCATACGTTTTCCTCAAATTTGATTTAATACCAGTAGGCGAAATTCTATAAAAGTCATCTCGCTCTCTCTCAGTTTTAATCATTATCTGTTTCATCCTCTCTTTATCCTTTTCTTTTTCTCAATCTTCAATCTCTCTCTTCAATATATATTTATTTTTATTATTTTTTTCTCGCAATTTCTCTTTCTTTTTCAATTAATCCCCCCTCTCTCTCTCTATTTTTGTTTTTCTTTCATCTCTCCTATCTTTCTCTCGCTTTCTCTCTTTCTTTCTCTCTCTCTATCTTTCTTTCTCACTCTCTGTCTCTCCTTCTGTTTCTTTCTTTCTCCCTCTCTCTCTCTCGCTATCTATCTTTCTCTCTTTCTT
>BOPN01003359.1:5000-11333 GCA_017312705.2 Penaeus japonicus | reverse complement strand
CTTTTCCTCCTCTCATTCTTTTTCTTTCTCCTCGCGTCCTCCTCCTCTCTCCTCTCCTTTTCTTCTTCCTTCCTTTTCCTACTTCCCTTCTCTCTCTCTCTTCCCCTTCTCCTCCTCCTATTTTTTCTCTAATCCTAATTTTTCCTCCTTCTTTATCATTCCCTCCTCCTCCTCCTCCTCCTCCCCCTCCTCCTCCTCCTCCTCCTTCTTTCCATCTTTCCTCCTCCTCCTCCTCCTCCTCCTCCTCCTCCTCATTTCATCCTTCGCCACGGCATTTCAACGCAATGTGCTTGCACTATATTTTAGCAATTACTGCACTCATGTATGAATATTCAGTTATTCAGTGGCTGAGCTTAAACGTGTCTAAAAGAATAATAAAAAAATGATAAAGAAGAGAATATATGAAACGCATGTTTTACGTGAAGGAAAGGCTGATTAGGAGTAAGAGGAGGAGGAGAAGGAAGAGGAAGAGGAAGAGGAGGAGGAGAAGGAAGACTAAGAGGAGACGGAAGAAGAAGAGGAGGAGGAGAAGTAAGAAGAAGAAGAGGAGGGGGAGGAGATGGAAGAGGAAGAGGAAAAGGAAGAAGAAAAGGAGGAGGAGAAGCAAGATGAAGAAGAGGATGATAAAAAGGAGGAGAAATAAGAAAAGAGGAGTATAAGGAGAAGAGAGAAGAAGATGAGGAGGTAGAGAAGTAAAACGAAGTATAGGAGGAGGAAGAGAGAGAAGAAACAGAGGAGATGAAGGAGAAGAATGAATAAAGAAGGTTATGGCATACAATGCATTAAGAACACACTATACACGCAACTAAACATGCTAACACGCACGCAAACACACGTACACACGCAAACACAAACTACTCGTTCTTTCCCTCAGTTTTTATTCCTTTTAAATTTCCTATTTCTCCTTCTGTTTCTTCCATCTCCTATTTCTCCTAATCTTCTCCTTTCTTCTTCACAATTTGCTTTCTGTCTTCCATATCTTCTGCTTCTACCTCTTCTTCCTTCTCCTTTTCTTATTTCTCTTCCTTTTCCTCCTCCACTTTTAACTCCGTTTTTATCTCATCCACCTCCACCCCTACTAGCACCTCCACTCACTCCTCCACCTTCCAGACTCGCCTTTTCCCTGTTTCCCCTTCCTCCTTTTCCCTCCACTTCCACCTTTCTCTTCCCCGTCCACTCAACTTTATCCTCCCACTCTTCTCTCCTTCCCTTCCTCCTTCCCATCTCCTCTCCACCTCCACCTCTCCTTTCCACCTACACCTCTCCCCAACTCCTCTCCTCTCCCTCCATCTCCTCCTCTCCTCTCCACTTCCACCTCTCCCCCTCCACCTCTCCTCACCTCTCCCTCCCTTCCCCCTCCCCTCCCCTCCCCCTCCCCATCTCCTCCCACTCCCCTTCCCTCTCCACCTCTCCCTCCCCCCTCTACCTCCACCTCCACCTCCACCTTTACGTCGTCCACAAAGCTGCCGCCCGCCCCTCTGCTCGCCCCGCCCCTCCGCCGCCCTCATTTCCCGCACCCGTTAGAGCGAACAATTTACAATGATTCCAACGTTTAGATTTTAAGGACTGGATCGAAACGCCCTTTATTCAGGGCAATCAAGAGCGGCGTTGGGGATGGCGAGGGGGAGGAGGAGGAGGAGGGGGAGGAGGGGGAGGAGAGGGAGAGGAGGGTTGGGGGAGGGAGAGGAGGATTAGGGGAGGGGGAGGGGGAGGGGGAGAAAGATCGGGAAGATGGGAAAGAAGGTTTTGGGTATTTGTATTGTGTATATATAATATATATATATATATATATATATATATATATATATATATATATATACACACACATATATATATATATATATATATATATATATATATATATATATATATATATATATATATATATATATGTGTGTGTGTGTGTGTGTGTGTGTGTGTGTGTGTGTGTATATATATATGTATATGTATATATGTATATATGTATGTATAAATGTATATATATGTGTGTGTGTGTGACAATTAACAATAAAGATAAAAAATAAGAATAAGCATAACAATTACAATAAACATCCACATATTAGAGACAGACAAACAGACATATAAACAGATAGATGAATAGACTGATAGACTGACATACTGATTTACAAAAATGCAAATATCAGTAATGATATTAACTATAACAACAATAGTAATGGCAGTCTAATCAGGTCACGGCTTCACATAATCGAGGTTTGAACTTGCAACTAATCAGTTTGCAGAGGATTCTGATCTCTAATCTCTCCTTTCCCCTTCTCTCTAATCTGCGTATTTCTTTCCTTTGTTTTTCCTCTTCTCTTCTTCTTGGTTCTCACTTTCTCTCCTCTTCATCCTTGTTTTTATTATTATTTTTCTTCTTCTTCTTTCGTCTTCTCTTTCTCTTCCCTCCTATTTCCTCGTTTCTTTTGTTTCGCTTTTGTTTTTTTCTTCCCTCCTACTCTCTTCTTCTCTTTTCTCCCTCTCACCCCTCTCTATTTTTACTCCTCCCTCTCTTCCCTTTCTAGTTTCTTTTACTCCCTCTTTCCTTCGCCCCTTTCTCTTTTCCCTCCACTCAGTTCCCCTTCCTTACCCTCTCCTTCTCCCTTACTTCTTTTCCCTCCTTTTCCTCCCTCTCCCTTCTTCTCTCCCCCTCATTTCATCCCTTACTCTCCCTTTTCCCCCCATGTCCCCCCTCTCTCTTTTCCCCCCATCCTCCCTTTCCCTCTCCTCGCCTCTTTTCTCTCTCTCTTCCTCCACCTCCTCCTTTCCTCCTTCTCGCTCCATCTTTTCACCCCTCACTCTTTGCCCTCCCCCCTCCCTCCTTCCTCTCTCTCTCTCTACCTCTTCTCGCCTCCTTTCTCTCTCTCTCTCCTCCACCCCCTCCCTTCCTCCTTCTCTCTCTTTTTCCTTGCCCCCTTCTCTCTTCCCTCTAACCCTCCCCCTCCCTCTTCCCTCCAAGCCCCCCCTTTCTTCTCTCTCTCTCTCATCGACCCCTCCCTCCTTCCTTGCCTCCCTTCTTCCCTCTCCCTCTCCTCGCCCCCTCATTCTTTTCCTTTTCTCTCCTTCTTCCTCTCCTCGCCCCCCCCCCCTTCTCTCTCTCCCTCTCCTCGCCCCCCTTCTCTCTCTCCCTTCCTAGCCCTCTCCTTCTCCCCTCCTCTTTTCCCTTCCCCCTCCCTCTTCCCTTTCCCCCTCCCTCTTCCCTTTCTGTCCTTCTCCCTCTCCTCGCCCCCCTTCTCTCTCTCCCTTCCTAGCCCTCTCCTTCTCCCCTCCTCTTTTCCCTTCCCCCTCCCTCTTCCCTTTCCCTCTCCTTCTCCCTCTCCTCGCCTCCCTTCTCTCTCTCTCTTCCTAGCCCTCTTCTTCTCCCCTCCCTCCCTCCCTCCCTCTTCCCTTTCTCTCCTTCTCTCTTTTCTCCTAACCCCCCTTCTCTCTCTCCCTTCCTAGCCCTCTCCTTCTCCCCTCCCTCCCTCCCCCCTTCCCTCCCTCCCCCCCGCCCCCCTTCCCTCCCTGATTAGTATTCCAGGAACACCAAAACCTTGTCTGTCTTTTTGCGAGGAAAACGCCCTTGTCGGTAGCAAAGAGAGAATCCTTTCACACATAAGGATCTCCAACTCACTCATGTAGGATCTGTCTTTTTTTTTTTTTTTTTTTTTTTTTGTAAGGAGGTTGTTTTTAAAAGGAGGGAGGGGTTGACTTTTCTCATTTGCTTTACACTGTTTTTTCTTTTGCTTTTGTTTTTGTCTTTGATTTTTTTTTTTTTGTTCTTTGATTGTCTATATCTTTTTATTTTTATTTTTATTTTTTTTCCTTTAAGTGTTGTGATTTGGTTGTATCTAAATCACTGTGATTGTTATGTATATCAATATTGTTTTTCTTGATATATTTTTCTTAATGTTGCAAAAAAGCATTTGAAAGAATCATGATAAAATCGATGATGATTTTTATATCAATAATGAAGATGGTATAGTGAGGATAAATGCTAGTGATAATAATAATAATGATAAAACAAATGAGAATGATTATAATGATAACCGGACGTAGACAACAAATTACAACAACTATAATTATAAAAAAGGGACACTATCTAACATCATCAACAGTCATAAGAGTCATAATGAGAAGGCCATTCTTATAAATATCTATCCTAACTCCCCTCCCAAAATCCCTCAACCCTTCCACCTTTCCCTCCGTCTCCCCCTACCCCTCCACCTCCATATCCCCCTCTCCCTCTTTCTCCCCCCCTTCCTCCTCCCTCTCGCACTCTTTTTTCTCCCTACCTCCTTCCCCCTTCCCCCTCTCCCTCTTTTTTCCCCCTCCCCCTTCCCCTCTTTCTCCCCCTACCCTATTCCCCATTTTCCTTTTTCTCCCCTTCCCCTCTTCTTCTTTCTCCCCCTTCCCCCCCACCTCCTTTTTTTCATCTCTACCTCTTTTCCACCTTCGCCCCCCCCACCCTCCATATCCCTCCTCCCCCAATATCAACCTCCTGCACATAAACCCCCCTACCCATTACCCATCTACCCCTACCCATCTACCCCACCACTCTTCTCTTACCCATCATCCCCTCCCCCCCTCTCCCTCCCCTCCCCTCCCCTTCCCCACTTCAAAATATGATGATGTAAGCAAACTTTTTCATAGGACCCCTCCTGCCCTACTCCTCTCCCCCTACCACTCAATTGTCCCAAATTAAACACAAACAAATTATAGTAACATAAACAAACTTCACTGGCACCCCCTCCCCTCCCCCCCATCACTCCCCCCTCATAAAATACAGAAAGAAAGAAACAAAGAAAAATAGAAAGAAATAGAAAGAATGATAACAAAGACAACAGAGAGAAACCGAAAGAAAAAAAAAAGAAATATGGAAACAAAAAGAAAAAAGAAAAAAAAAGAAACAGAAAGAAAGAAAAGCAGAAAGAAACAAACAAAGAAAAACGGAAAGAAAAATAGAAAGAGAAAAACAAAACAAAACAAAAAAACGGAAAGAAACAGAAAGAAAAAAAACAAAGAAAAACAGAAAGAACGTAAAACAGAAAGAAACAGAACGAAAAAAGAAAACCACAAAGAAACAAAAAGAAAGAAAACCAGAAAAAACAGAAAATAAAGAAAAACCAGCGAGCAAAGGAGAAGGAAAAGGGCCTCTGAAAGGAGTGTGTTCAAGCCCGGCTCGGAGCGGCCGTCACACCTGTTCATCGTTACCCAAAGGCCGGTCGAGGCGGAGGGTAATGGGCAGCGACAAGTTCAAATTGGTTGACGCCAATTTTGTTGTGCGATTCAACGATTTTTTTTTTTTTTTTTTTTTTTTTTTTTTTCGTTTCTCTTTCTTTTTTTTTTATTCTTATTCTTGTTCGCTTTTTTTTCTCTCTCTGTTTGTCTCTTTCTGTCTCTGTCTCTCGAACCCCTCTTCTTTTTCCTTTCTCACTACCCTTCTCTCTCTCCCTCATTCTCTCTCTCTCTCCCTCTCTCTTTTCTCTCTCCCTCCCTTTATTTTTATCTATCCCTCTCTCTATTTCGCTCTCCCTCCCTTTATTTATCTCTCTCCCTCTCTCTATTTCTCTCTCCCTCTCTTTATTTTTCTCTCCCTCCCTTTATATTTCTCTCTTCCCCCTTTATTTTTCTCTCTCCCTCTCTTTTTCTCTCACTCCCTCTCTCTATTTCTCTCTCCCTCTCCCTTTTTCTCTCTCCCTCACTCTTCATCTCTCCCCTTCTCTCTCTCCAACACACACGAACTTTCTACATACATCGACTTCTGCCCCCCCCCCCCCGCTCCCCCATGTCTCTCTTTCCTTATTTTGAAGTTTGGGTTCATTCTGCTTGAAGTTACAGGCGGCAACTGTTTGTGCAATGAGCCGGGGTTTTGTGTGTGCTTGAAAAGGCAAATCTTTGGGTTTGTCTTTCTGATTTCGAGTTTTCGAGTCTCTGGTCTTTACTTTTTCCTCTTCGTTCTTTATATGTTTTGTTGTTGTTGTTTATTTTTTGGGTATTTTGTTTGTGCGTTTTTGTTTTTGATTTGGTTCCTTATTTTTTAAAGTTTCTCTGTTTTTATTATTTTTATCTTGTTTTGTTTGTTCTGGACTTTTTTTTCACATACACTCTCTTTCTCTTTCTCTCTCTCACCCTCTCTCTCTCTCTCTTTCGCTTTCTCTCTCTCTTTTCTCTTCTCTCTCTCTTTCTCTCCCTCTCTCTCTCTCTCTCTCTCTCTCTCTCTCTCTCTCTCTCTCTCTCTCTCTCTCTCTCTCTCTCCCTCTAAGATTTATCAACGCAAGCTTCCCAGTAGAAAACACGAATCTAAACAAAATATGTGACATTATCTCCCTTCATTTACGTTTTGTTCCTTGATTT
>BOPN01003358.1:150374-164151 GCA_017312705.2 Penaeus japonicus | reverse complement strand
TTTTTGCGAGGGGAAGGGGAAAGCGTGGGAGGGTGAGAAGAAGAGGGAGAGTGGGAGAGGAGGGAGAGAGGGAAGAGAGGTAGAGAAGGAAGAGAGGGAGAGGAGGGAGAGAGGGAAGAGAAGGAAGAGAAGGAGAAAGGACGAAGGGGAAGAGAGGGAGAGAGGACGAAGGGGAAGAGAGAAAAAGAGGATGATAAAGCCAGGGAAGAATCATGGATGCAGATCGCGTTATGCCGAGAGACGTACGGGTTTCAAAGGGAGAAGGAAATATCTCGATAATGGAAAAGGAATTTTAATTTGCGGGGGAAAATTTTGATGTTCGGGAGCATTTGCATTTAAATATGGAGTGCGAGTGAGGTAATCATTTGTTTGAAGATTTACACGCATGCTTCCACGGGGCGTGAGGGTTAGGGGGAGGGCGTCGCGTTGCAATTTTTCAATCAATGCTTTAATGTTCGAGAACCATCCTTTTGATTGTAGACAGTGAAATATTTTAGTCACTTTTTTATTTTTTTATTTTTTTTTTCTAATTCGAAAGCACGGAGGTCAAAGCAAGCAGCGGCAAAACCAATCCCGACCGTTGTTTACCGAACACCACTAGTTTCCCCGGCCATGAATTAGCCAATAGCACTGTGGCCTGTATTTAAGGCTCGTTCATTCGACTCTTGGCCATTACCCATTCCATTTGATCCTTTCACATACCTCCATCAGCCAGCCGTCTCCATCTGGCTTCATTAACTAACCCCCTGAACCTCCTCCTCCTCCCTCCTCCCTCCTTCCCTCCCTCTCCCTCCCCTTCCTCTTCCCTCCATTCCTCCCTCACCCCACCTTCCAACCGACCCCTCACCCTTACCCCGACCCCCTCCTCCCCTCGCTCCTTCCCCCTTCAACCACCCTAAACAACAACTCTTTCCAAGTCAACACCCTCCCCCCCCCGTCCCTCTCCCTTCCCCTCTCTTCCCCGCCGTGCGATAACTCCGCAGGGGCGCCTCTCCACTCCAGAGGGGGGGAAGGGGGGAGGGTGTTGGGGGTGGAAAGGGGAAGGGGAGAGAGGTAGCGGACTTGAACTCGCGCCATTTTTGCATATTATAGAATCATTAATCAACGCTTTTTTCATTAAAGGAGAACCCGGTTTAGGTCCTGTGGGAAGAAGAGGGTCGTGTTTTGAAACATGTACGTGCATACTGTATATATATATATATATATATATATATATATATATATATATATATATATATATATATATATATATATATCTTATATATAAATATATATATATGTATTGTTATGTATGTATATGTATATATATATATATATATCCATATATCCATATATCCATATATATATATATATATATATATATATATATATATATATAAATATATATATATATTTATATTTATATTTATGTATATATATACTTATATATATATATATATATATATATATATATATGTATATATATATATATATATATATATATATATATATATGTATGTGTATATATACAAAAAAATATATACATATATATCCATATAGATGTGTGTATATATATATATATATATATATATATATATATATATATATATATATATATATATATATATATATATACTATGTGTATGTGTGTGTGTGTCTGTATGTGTATATTTGTGTGTGTGTTTGTCTGTATGTGTATATATGTGTGTGTGTGTGTTTTCTGTGTATGTGTATATATGTGTGTGTTTATGTTTGTGTGTGCGTGCGCGTGTGTGTATGCATGTATGCATATATGTTCATGAATGTGTGATCTACTATGCAAATGCAGTATTTCACCCGAAAACATGTCTTTGTACCCATATGCCTGTAGTGAAACATGAGCATGAAAACATTTTCCTTCTAATCTCACGACGCTTTTCACGGGAAAATGTTAAGCGCACACAAGGGCACGCACGGAGGATATCAGTCTGTTTGCTATTCAAGCCAAATCTGCATGGAAAGAATGTGTTTGAAAAATGGAGGTCCTGTGTGCCGAAGGATACTTCAAAAGGCTGCCGACGCCTGACAGGTACGACACTGCTAACAAACTGCTATATATAGTAATGGTCTCGTCCTGTCTCGCCCCTGCCAAGGACCTCTGACGTCGCCCCACGAGGCTTGTGTATGACGTCGCCCCTTTGCTGCTAAAACCCGTCAGACGTGAGGTTTGGGAGGTGATTTGTCATGGATGTTTTTTTTTTTTTTTTTTCATCTCGCATCTTCTGAAATTTCCTTCAACTTCCAGCAATCATAGATAAAGTGGCTGGTGAATTGCGGTCGAGGGGCTCCGCCATAACTTCCCAGGATCCTAGATGATATTAGGAAATGCTATCAGACTCCTGTGCCTGCCGGAGGAACGTGGACAAATCTCTCGGTATACATTAGACGAGGGTCCGGTGGGGTGCTGTACACCATTACATATTCTGGGGCGAAGAAAAATTGTGAGTTGGCCCCTGCCCCATTTGACGCAACATTTGTTAAGAGGCGTCTGGATCCTCGCCATGGAGTGGAGCGCAAGGTCGGCGAGGGGTGAAGCCACGGAGGGGGAGACGGGACGGGAAAGGAGCCCGAGTTATTGTTAAGGAAAGATGATAGGAGAGAAGGAGAGAGGATAAGGGGAATAGGGCCAGTTGAAGAGATGTGGAAGGTGTGAGATAAAAGGAAAGGATAAGGAAAAGGGAACAGTTAAAGAGAAATGGAAGGTATAAGATAAAAGGAGAAGATGAGGAGAAGGGGACAGTTGAAGGGAAATAGAGAATTGAAGCGAAGAGAAGAAGGAGAGAAAAGGGGGTAGTTGAAAAGAAATGGAAGATAGAGAGAAAGAGGAAAGGGGGATAGTTGAAGGGAAATTGAAGAGGAAAAGGAAAAAAGTGGGAAACAAAGACAGGGAGAGAGAGACATAGATAAAGAAACCCAGTGTTGTCTTATACACAACTGAAATACAAACACGAAGAAATCATTAACAATGGCATGATAAAGCTGATAATAATACTGAATGTATACCCCTCATAAAGCTGATGGTTGGGAGAAGACCGAGAACCGGATGTATGAATGAAAGATGTATGGGAAGAATGTATGGCCTGAAAGAAGGGAGGGGTCTTGGCCGAATGGACGAGGACAGAGAAAACCTCCAGGAGATAAGAGGGAAAGTGATGGAGCGAGAGGCAAGGACGTCATGAATCAAAGAGGGAAGCAAGAAGGGAAATATGAATAAGCGATGATGAAGACTGGACGACTTGATAATAGAAGAATGATTGAATTATGCAAAGTAAACGACGTATATAGGGTATGCTGGAGGCACGGTATGCTTGGTGTTGTGGCTTGATATTGCATCACGTCCATTATTATCTCTTTCTTTTAGCTAGTGTTTAACCGGAGGGACTCTTCGTGTTAATTTCTCTCAGAACAACTTACTCATGAACAAAACACTTCCACGTTTCAAGTCAAAATTTATATATCAAACTCCAAACTGCAATACCAAGCTTTCTCCATCTCTGCAACGGATGATCTGCTTGTAAAAGTTGCCTGCATGAACCGTTCGCTCGAGGTATTTACATAAAGCTACGATGAAACGTTGTTTAGCCAAGAGAGCAAGAGCGGCAAAGTGAAGACAATGGTAGTGAAGGAACGGGTTGTGATTCTACTGTGAGATTTTCGATTTACTTTAAGCCATATCGATTTTTGAAAAAGAAGGGAGGGAAAGGAGATGGATTCCAGATAATTTAACGAAGAAATTGGTTGGTTTGATGAGATAGTGCAGTGAAGGGGAGGGTAGATAGAAAAAAAATAAAAAAATCCGAGAATTATTATTCAACAAATCGACCCTTATACGTCTGTCTGTGTTTGTGAAAATATTCGGCGGCATCTAAGGCGTTGAAATGCTCATTCGCACATTCCTCTTAACGAAGGTGGGGGGACAAGTAATAAAATATGACTTGATGATCGCAGTATTCAAATAATGGGCGCGGCTGATTATTCTGCGGATTACGGGGGTCGTTATGAGTTTTCTTCAGAGGTCGTCATGAGGAAAGAGAGAATATAAAAAACGAATACAAGGAAGGCTTGTTCCATCCATTGGCCTTTAAGACTCAAGAGATGAAATATGCAGAGGACTTTTCCTCAATAGAAAACGGGGGAATGAGGCCACGTCCCATTAATCAAGTCATATTCAATCCCGCTCCCCCCCTCCCCCTCGGGATCCTATCCCCTCTCTACTCCCCCTCTCCCCCTCTTTCCTCTCGCCTCCACCTTCCCCCTTCCCCCTTCCCCCCGGGCCCTTGAATCAAAGTATCAAACTGGGAATCGTTAATTTATGGTCAGGGGAAATATTATTCAGTCTGTCGCGTGCTGAGCTGACGTGAATGCCTCATCCGCATCTTCGTATGAGGTGCTCTACAGGGGTCTTTGGGTGGGGGAGGGAGGGGGTCAAGGGGGGCAAGGGGAGCTGGTGCTTAAGGGGGCGAGAATTGGTAGGGTGGGTTGGGGTGGAGGAGAGGAAAGGGAGCCAGTGCCTAAGGGTTTAAGGGTATGTAGGTTGATTAGTAAGGGTAGAAGACAAAGGGAGCCAGTGCATATGAGTACGAGGACAGAGCGGAAGAATAAAGCTCCTGAAGGAATGAGAGGCTGAAAGGAGACGTGAGCTACAGAGTGTCGAGGTGCTGGGTCATACAAATTCATACCCCGGTGTATAATGTGTACAAACGCGGCGTGTATTGTAACGCTGGGTATACGAAAGTAGAACGTGGCGTGACGTGGAGCGAAGGAAAGGCAGTTGAAATTCAGATCAGTTCCATCATGACTGCCCAGTGCCTAAAATATGAAAAAAATGATTTCGATTTCTTTAATAGATATTGGAATTTTGAATCAAGTCTGGAATATTTGCGGAATAATAACTCTTCAAGTAATGTTTTATCACAGACCGCATTAGGTTCATGTATTTGCTTGGGTTCTGTCTTGCTAGAATAGGCTTATATGAGGTTAGGATTTTAGGTGGGGATAGGGGACGACAGCCGCCTTTGCAGGGGGCCTTAGGGTGCGGAAAACGCTATTAGACGGCATTTTCAAATTTACCCCAAATAACGTCTAATCCATCAGGCTTTGTCTCAGAAACGTAGAGTGAGACGGTCAAAACCTGCACCATGCAAACTAAAGGGCGGTGTATAGATGTAGATTATAGTGTGCGAGAGAGAGTCTGGCTTTGGAGGGCAGAGGATCCAAGGTACGCGCGTGTAGATTGACAATTAAGGGGGAGACATAATCAGTCTGTGGGAGAACGAGCATTACTGCACCTCGGGTATAAATTTCTGAAACGGCAAAGCAGGACGTGAAAAGGTGCTGTATAAAAGGAATGCATAGAAATGGGAGAAGGGAATAACGGCTGAAAGGGAACATGCCATTGATGCCAAAATGGTAAATCAGTAATAGTAATAAGCCGGATATAACAACTTCTATCAACTATATATATTTTGTTTCTTTTTTTCTTTTCTTCGGAGCTATTTATAATTTCCACGCAAAGGATTAAAATAATTATTTATACAGTTTATCAATAACACGTAAATCAACCCATCTTTATTGAGATATTAGGGTGTGTAGAGCGTGAGAGGAAATGCACGTAGCAGGCTGTAACTGATGCAGAGGGAGAGGAAGAAAAAGACAGGAATGAGAGGGGGATCTACTAGAGAAAAGAACGAGGACTGGAAATGTTATAGGTGCGCGCTGTAGTGACAAACGAGGTAGCGGTTCTGTGATGGGGGAAGCGATGCTGATATGATGCGTCAGTGATCAGTGTGTAGGCCCTGTGGAGTGTGTTTAAGCGACAACTACACTTAGATCCGTATGGAGAGCGAGGAGTGAAGCACAGGACGCGGGGAAGAGGATGGAGCAAGTACAGAGGTATGATGGAGGCAATATTGTAAAGGGGTGAGCGCTATAAAGGGCGCCTGGAGGTGAAGGACGCTGGAGAGAGAGAGAGAGAGAGAGAGAGAGAGAGAGAGAGAGAGAGAGAGAGAGAGAGAGAGAGAGAGAGAGAGAGAGAGAGATGGGGGGGGGGAGTAAGGGGTACTTCAGATTTTTTTACATATGTACCAGCAGAAGTTGATTTGAAGGGAAGAAGTGGAGAAGGGCAGTGAGGAGTCGATGGGGTGAGCGCGTGTGTAACCAAAGGGAAACTTCTAATATGAAGCGGAAAATTGCGTAGAAAAAAGTTAATACCAAGAAAGGATGATGAGACGGGATAGAAAGGAGGCTATATTGTTGATGGGAATACGGAGGCACTGAAGTGGAAAGTGTGTGAGCTAAAATAAAAAAAGAAGAAGAAAATGATGGCGAAGGGGAAACTACAGACATGATGCATATTGAGGTGCGGAGGAGGAAGGGCCGGGGGAAAGGAGGGGGGGGGAGTGTTGACTTAGAGGGGAGGGAATCGGGCTTAGAAAGAATGTAAGGGAAGACTGACAGGGAAGAGTTACGATAGTGGAGCGTGGAAACTATGTTATGGCGCGGGAAAGGAACCATTGTTAGTATGAGTGTATTGTGCGCATGGTGAACTGTAAGTGATGTGGAGGCATGGCGGCCTGCATTAAGGATCTGGGCTCTATAGGAAGATGCATTTCTGTGAGATATTTTACGGACTTTGGATCCTTTGGTTGTCATGAGAGAAAACATCTGTTACACCTGAGGCACCGTTAAGGCAAAGGACTCAAAAGCTGTTTGTTTGAAAATAAACAACAACCCCTGGCACTGAAGGGGTGGGTGCAAATTAGAAGTTGCTCCTGAATATACTTTCATGGAGCATTTTGACATCGTATATGAGATGATTATGAATCTTTTCTGGACAGGGATTTCTGACATCTTGTTGGAGATGGATCGAGAGATGTAGATGATGCGATGGTTTCATTGTAAAGTCATGGCAGGGAACAGGAGAGCGGCGTTGGTAAGAAGGGTACTTGCAGTGCAGAACTGTGTGCAGTAACTTGTGCAAAAGACAGCAGGAACAATGCAAGGGTAGAGGGAAGCAAGTCAGCAAGAGAGGGTAAGTTTGAAATAGAGAAAAGAGGAAGGGAAATAGCCAAGGAAGAGGGGGAAGGCAGCAGCAAGAGAGGGAGGGGAGGAGAGCCATCCTGTGTTGAGCGCGCCGGGGTGGTCCTGGCGAGGCACACGGTGGGTTCAGTGCACAGTGCTCAGGGAACAGGACTTTGTATCAAACGAGGCAATTGTGTTTTGTTAACCGAAGACTCGTCTGCAGCACTGCAAAAAAGAAGAAAGAAAGATGTTGCTACGGTCTTTTTCCTCAGTTTACTTTATATCTAACATGGATTATATGTATCTCGCGGAATGGATACAGACGAGATACTGGTATATCTGGATGAACAGTAAAAGCGGACGGATGGCTATATAGTATAGCATGGAAAGAAAAGATATTATGAGTTGAGTATTGCAGGGAACACAAGGGAGAAAACAAAGGAAACGAAAAAAAACATGTTGCGAACATTTTATTCTGAATGAGAGCGAAGAAATATTGGTTTTCGAGTTAGTAGAATGTTCAGGTGATTCAACCAAAAGGTGGAAGGGAGGGTAAGAGAGAGAGAGGAGTTATTAAGTTAAAGATCAAGACACGAGGGAATAAAACATGAGACTATATGAACATTAGAACAAAAAAGGAACAAACATTTTTTTTAGAGGCTGTGGATGAGAAAACATGGAGTTTGAGAGAGAAAGTTCGTTTCATGAAGGAGAAAAAATGAATATAAAGATGTAGATAAGAGGAATTTGGGGTAAAAAACGTCCATGAAGAAGAACAATACGAAAAAAAAATCGTGAGGGAAAATAGCAAAGATGTGTTAAAGTATGGCAGACGGCCTAAGGCAGGTAAAAGGTGTGAGTGAGCAAAGTGCGTGGACGCATTGGAATAAAGGACAGAGGCTGCTGGAGGGCAAGGAGATGGTTGTGGGCGTGGGAAGGGCTGTGGGCGCGGCATGTGCAGGAGACGAGGTCGAAGTGGAAAGGTAGAATGGTGATGTTTTATTTTCCTAAAGGGAGGGGGGGGGGGTGAGGGGTGCTGATGAAGACATACAAACTGTCCTGAAGAATGGGAAGACGTTGGGGGAAGAAGAGCCGATGTGTTGGTTACTACTAAGAATATAGAGACTAAGATGTTTATACATTATATATGTATAACTTTATAGACATAAAGAGAGAGAGAGAGAGAGAGAGGGGGGGGGGAGGGAAAGAAAGAGAGAGCGAGAGAGAAAGAGACAGACACAGAGAGAGAGAGAGACGGAAAAACTATCACACAATCAGAATAGAAAAAGACAATTATAAAAAAAAGAGAGAAAACATTAAGAAATTAACAATAAAGAACCTGACACAGAAAAAAAAACAGCGCCCCCCCTAAAAAAGGGGAAACTAAAATTTACAGGTTTAGAAAAAAAGAAGTTAGAGAGGCTGGAACGTGAAGCGTTAAATCAAAGGAGAGAATAAAGTGAGAGGAAATCCCACGATGAAGGGCGGAGATGGGGGGGATAAACGCGAACATAAAGGAACGGACGCCGGACCTCTGGATGCGACGCTTGGTTGAAACGTTGCACACTTGCAGGAAGGTGAGCGCGGAAATCTGTTGACGTGGATTATGTTCATGATGCTGAGGATCGGATTGACGTGGGTGACGCCTTTTTTTTTTTGGGGGGGGGGTGTCTTTCTGGGTGTGACTTTTGGTATCTATTCTCGGTGTTTTGGTGTCTCTCTCGCTCTCTCTCTCTCTCTCTCTCTCTCTCTCTCTCTCTCTCTCTCTCTCTCTCTCTCTCTCTCTCTCTCTCTCTCTCTCTCTCTCGCTCTCTCGCTCTCTCGCTCTCTCGCTCTCTCGCTCTCTCTCTCTCTCTCTCTCTCTCTCTCTCTCTCTCTCTCTCTCTCTCTCTCTCTCTCTCTCTCTCTCTCTCTCTCTCTCTCTCTCTCTCTCTCTCTCTCTCTCTCTCTCTCTCTCTCTCTCTCTCTCTCTCTCTCTCTCTCTCTCTTACTCTCTGTCTCTCTCTTTCTCTCTGATTCTCACTCTCAGTGACTCACTCTACCTATCTCTCTCTCTCTCTCTCTCTCTCTCTCTCTCTCTCTCTCTCTCTCTCTCTCTCTCTCTCTCTCTCTCTCTCTCTCTCTCTCTCTCTCTCTCTCTCTCTCTCTCTCTCTCTCTCTCTCTCTCTCTCTCTCTCTCTCTCTCTCTCTCTCTCTCTCTCTCTCTCTCTCTCTCTTACTCTCTGTCTCTTCCTCTCACTCGATATATTTCTTCTTTGCGAGAGGAAGACACCCCTGTTGTGAGAGGCATTTGAAGTCTTGCAAGAGAGATGTAAATAAGATAGTGACGTCAAAGTACAAGAGCGAGTTAGAGCGAGCTTTGAACCCCGAGTCTGGAGACAGAAAGACCAGTAAAGATAATAACAAAAAAATCTATAGTAAACAGAAAGGCGAAGTCAACAAACTACGGAGGTACAAAAACAACAACCAGAAGTACAGTTAGAATAAACGACAAAGAATTGAAAAAAAAAAAACTATACATATAAAAGCACACTTTACAACAAGCCATGAAAATGAATGGGTTGCAAAGGAAGAGGTAATGGTTCGTAATGGTACGTAATGGGATCGAGCACCGTGTGGTTGGCCAGCAGGAAGGAGTCCAAAGATGAGGCATTTTACTCCTGAATCCGCCAAGGAGTGAATGACGTAAAAAAAAGGGAAAGTCAAAAAGAGGGAAATGAGAGAAAAATGATATTGGAAAGAAAGGGGAAATAAATGGAGTGGAATGAAAATGAAAATGAAATGAGTAAAAAATAGAAATAATAAAGAAAAAAACAAAACAATACTAGTGATAAATGATATAACGAAGTGAATAACTGCAAAAATAGAAAAGTAAAAAGAACATGAAAATGATAAGAAAACTGAGAATAGAATAAAGGAAAGAAGAACAAGACTAAAGACAGAGAAAACACTGAAGTAGAAGATAAAATATGTATATATGAACTATATAAAAGAAAATCATGCATAGTGAAGCTGCTTGGTGGGCGAATCGCTTTATTAACTTGGATTAGAAACGCGAAATCTGAATTTTTGCCGACCTTTTCAAATTTCAGCGTTGTAGAGTTATACATGTCGCCAGGGTTTCAGATATTCATTAAAATTATATAACTGAACTGAAGTTGATTCATATTGCAATCTCTCTCTCTCTCTATCTCTCTCTCTATCTATCTATCTATCTCTTTCTCTCTCTCTCGTTCTCTCTTTCTTTCTCTCTTTAGCCGAAATTCAAAGGAAATATTTCCCCAGTGTGTTTGTCTTTGTTGTTGTTCACTAGTGTGTGTTTAACCGGCGATTGTGGGTACTGTTCTCTGTTCTATCTATGTTTGCGTTTATTTGCGCTTGTCGGATTGTTTATAGTTCGGGTATTTTGTTTTGCTGGAGAGAGAGGGAGGGGGAGAGAGAGAGAGAGAGAGAGAGAGAGAGAGAGAGAGAGAGAAGGGGGGGAGAGAGGGAGAAAAAATAGAGACTGATGGAGAGGGGGGAGGAAGAGGGAGAGGGGGAGGGGGAGGGAGAGGGAGATAGGGATGGAGAAGAGGATGGAGAGGGGGAGGGGGAGTAAGGGAGGGGAAGGGGGAGGAAGAGGGAGAGGGAACAAAAGGCAACGCGTTTGTGTCTGTGGCGAGGTGAAGTGTGTATGTGTGGGTGTTTGGGTGTGTGCTAATGTTTATGTATGTTTATACTCTTACAGTGCGGGCGTGTTTGTGGTTTTACTTGTATATATACGTGTGTGTACGTATATGAAAATCATTTGTAAAACACACACACACGCACACGCACACGCACACGCACACGCACACGCACACGCACACGCACACGCACACACATACACACACACACACATACACACATACACACACATACACACACATACACACACATACACTCACATACACACACACACAGATACATACACATGCACACACACACACACACACACACACACACACACACACACACACACACACACACACACACACACACACACACACACACACACACACACACACGCATGCCCAAAGTCTGCATGCAGCAAAATATATCTGTTTCGTTGGTCCGTGATAGAGAAACATGATATTTAGAGTGTCAGTGTATTTGCTCTGCCTTGTCTCGTATTATATGCATGGCGGGTTCCATTTGTCAGAAACGCTTGTATTTGCCGAAAAGTCGTGTGCGTGTTTGAGGGGGGGAGGGGGGGCACTGGTGTTAGTATGTGGATTACAATAGTTTCGACATTTGCTACATTTGTGCCATAAATATCTCGATAAATTCTGGGTGTTTTATATCAGATGATCACAGACTTGGATTTTATTTTTCTGAAAGAGCAACGGGGGAGAGAAATGCTTCAGCTTTGATCTCACAAGAAAATACAAGAGGAATGTCGGCTATAAACTAGGCGTCTTTGAAGAAGTGAATGATTTCCATAAACCGGCTTTTCAGTTGCCGTTGCAGAGATGCACTCATATAGACACACGCACCCTTCACATCGCCGTTCAAACACACGCACCCACACTCAAACGCACACTCAGAAAACCAAACACACATACGCAAACACACACACAACAACAGAGAGAAAAAAACACCCAGACCGCAATAACGCCGACTGTTGGGAAGCAGAGTTAACATAGTGCCATCAACCACTATTACAGTAACGACTATGGGCGATAATCTCGGGCCCATGCTCACTCTAGGGGGATATACGACATCCCTTCAATTGTCTTCCACAGGCCAGGTTTTGAAGTGGTTCATGGAACTGCACTAGTAGTGGAGAGTAAGCCTTATTGAAACCATAACTAAAGGCTGAATCGCCGACCAATTGACAATTACTGGCATTCAGCGAGCATGGCTTCGGATCACCAGAGAGAAATTCTTTTTTAGTTTGTGTAAAAAAAGGGATCTGTCCCTTGCACGGTTGATAGCGGTGCGGGTTCAGCGTTGTGCCGCCACAGCCCGGCCAGCTACGCCATACTGTTGTTAAAATCCTGTTACTACACTGTGTTTACTATGTTTCCACATGTTACCTTCTTGTTTGCAAGAGCGATTTTGTTTCAGCTGAGTTATGCTATCATTATTTTTATTAAATGTTATTGCCACATGGACATTTACTGTATACCGCATATTCATCATTACATTTTATATAATGTACAATTTTTAATGAATTTTCCCCCCACGATAGACATATCCTTGCTGTGTTGCCCTTTCCCTTCCGCAAGAGTTGCATATCAATATAATACTTCGTTCTCATTGCCACATGTCACATACGTGATTCATAGATATCGTTGAACCAATGCTACAATGTGATAGGAAGATTCCTCGCGGGGAGCCTAAGGCAAGTCGAGCGAATAAACGAATCGAGACATCAATTCACTACACCCTAATCCCACCATACAGCATATTCTTGTAAGGACTCACCTACACGAGCTCCTACAAAAGGGAACTTTGATGAACAGTTTCACCTTGTAAGAGGCCTTGTATGATAATTTTGTTATACACAGAATTTAACAATATATTATGACCTATTACATTATAAATCGGCTAAAACTTCTGATTACATAACTTTTAATAACATACATATTAAATAGATGTGTGAGAGAGAGAGAGAGAGAGAGAGAGAGAGAGAGAGAGAGAGAGAGAGAGAGAGAGAGAGAGAGGAGAGAAGACACAGAGAAAGGGCGGGCTCAATCAGACCAAAGCAGAGGTCACGCCCACAAGCCCACCGGAGACAGAGGTCAGGCCCACAGCCGGGTCACAGTTTTCCTCTGTCGAGCAAAAGTTATTTCATTTCTTGGTGCTGTTCGTGCAGCATTAGGCTAGTCAAGAGTCCAAGTGAAAGTCCAGGGTCAAAGGTCAGTACAGCGGCGTGACCTCTCCTTCCCGGCCGCTGGTCTCTGTGCCTGGAGATTACGTTTGCTTGGGTTGGCTTTCATGTATATACTACATAGATGCAATGCGCTTTGAAGTCGGTGATTTATTTATACATCTATATTGGTACATTTCCTTTGTCGACACACACTTATATTTGATACTCGCGCGTTAGTGTACATAGGCTACACGCATCCAGATGTAAAGAAAAGGCGAAAAAAAACGTTTTAAAATCTTAATCATATACAAATACAAATAAAAACGCACATATGCATTCGCGTGGACCCTAATGCTTGAACAAGACCGCTTCGCCAGGAGTGAATGGCCGCTGTACTCACCTCCCCCCCCTCTCCCCCTCTCTCTACCCCCTCTTGGATGTTTACTCAACTGTTTTCTCATCCTCATTATAGAAATATCTCCGGAGGATAGTTGTGTCAGTGTGAAGAGGGTTACGCAAACGCCTGGCGGTTATTATTAAAACAGGCGAAGAAACCTCCCCTCAACAAATGACTTTAAAATCAGTAGACGTTTGCATGATGGAAACACAGAGTCTCTTGATTGCCTGCATTAAAGATCTGTCAATCCTCGCGCCATGGACCCAAACCAGACTCTCGACTCCCTCTTCCCCCCTCCATCCCCCTTCCACCCCCACCCCCACCCCCACCCCCCTTCCACTCCTCAGCCCCTTCACTGATTAAACACGCTATCCTCTTGAATGTTACTTAAACGTTAACATCCTCAACGCCAATACGTACTGAATAAAAATGTAATTATATGACCTATCATTTTACTTGGATGTGAATGAGGGTCCTTTATGGAAGATTTAGAAACTGTACGCGTT
>BOPN01003358.1:122874-132874 GCA_017312705.2 Penaeus japonicus | reverse complement strand
ATGATTATTATTAACTGAGTCACCCTTAATGTCGTTGATTATCATGCATCACCATTATTTGCAAGGGTGATGATTTATATCAACTTATCAAAGCCTTAGAACAAAATACTACCCTAAAGAAAAGAAAGAATATAAAAGAGCAAATATAAAATACACCAAAGCCTTAGTGCAAAAAGTGGATGTAGAAGAAAACTATTCTCTAGTCATATTCTCAGAACAATATTGAAACTATTTTTATGGCAACAATATCCTCACCAAAGAGAATTGTAAAAAGGTATATCACATTTTTTTTTTTTTTTTGGGGGGGGGCGTTGAGCTTCATAAGATACGTTAAACCAGATAGCAGTCTTTGTATTGATATGCATGTCTGTGTAAGTAAAGGTGTATGTATATATATGTGTAAGCGTCTGTGTTTGTGTGTTTGTGTGTGTGTATGTGTGTGTGGAGAGAGAGAGAGAGAGAGAGAGAGAGAGAGAGAGAGAGAGAGAGAGAGAGAGAGGGAGCACACACACACACACACACACACACACACACACACACACACACACACACACACACACACACACACACACACACACACACACACACAGGATGTGCCCATGTGTGTATATATATACATATATTTTCCAGTGCCTCTGCCCGAGTGAATATGCATGAATGCGAGTACGAGTGTCCGGTCTGCGAACGCGTTGACTCATCCCCTGTTATGCCCATTGAGCGAAAATGCAGAGACGTAAAGAAGGGAATGACACACGATCCTGCGAAGATTTCTATCTCGTGTTGACGTTTGTTGACAATGTGATTAAGGCCGAACCCGAGTGACCCCCGCCTGAACCCGCCTGCCTCGAGCACCAGACAGCAGGTTCTTGATCTTTCCTTGCTTATCAGACGTTACTGACGGGTACTTCATCCACACCCACACCCACACGCAGGGCAGCTGGAGGTCAGACAGACACACATTCACAGCCATCACCCCCCCCCCCATCCCCCCACCCCATTCACACACACACACACACTCATCGCAGGAAGGAGCAAGGCAGATGTGTATGCTTTGAAGCACACACATACCAGTACACATACGCATACCTATAGACACGGGAACATACGCACACGCACACGCACACGTACCCGCACACACACACAAACACTCACAAACACACACACACACACACACACACCTACAAACGCATGCAAAAAATACCCGCTGTAATGGACCATGGCAAATTTCAAGAGCCAATCAAAGTATTTTCCGTTGACAAGCGAACGATTTATAATATCTCCGCGGAAATTGTATTAGGAAGAGTCGAGATACAAAGGTGAACGAGAAGAGGATGATGACCTCTGCTCGCTGACCCTTGAGAAGAACAGCGGGGGGTGGGGGTTGGGTGGGTGGAAGGGAGGGTCGAAGAGGGAGGAGGCTAAGAGACAAGGATGATAATGATGCTGCGCAGGAGAGATGATGCTGCGTTTCTAGAGGGGGAAGGAGTCTCTCGATGGTCGGGAAAAATGGTAGTGCGAAGAAAAGCGGACAACGCAGTATGTGCATTCTTTATTATGAAAATCCATCGAAAAACAATTATAGATATTTTTACCGGTAAGACTGATCAGCTTAAAGAGTGTCCAAAATTCAAAAAAATATTAAACACAGTAACTCTAAAGGCGATACAATTAACAAAAGGCCCCTAAATAAAAGCCTACGACACAACCAAAACAAAGGAAACGTCACGGTGCCAACAAGCAAGCACCCACGCTCGCGTCGTGGGTGCGTGGGTGTCATCGCAGGCACATTAACGACAGCACCTCCGTGTCACTTCATATTCATTAACATACGTCAGGACGGGGGACTCTGCGTGTGCCGCGGCTCGATAAGTATTGGGGAAACGTCGGGGCCCTGCGGGTGAGATACGCTTGTGTGTCCAGGGAAATATTGAAGGTTTTGTAATAACATAGATAATGTGGCATAAACCAATATCATGTCTACAATAAACATCGCTTTTCCCGTTATCGCTGTTCTCCGGTGGGGAGGGGGGGGGGGTACTCGGGGGAAGTGTCGTTAGAGTGTGCACGTATAAACAGATATACATGAAAGAATGAGGGAAAGAGAATGAGGGAAGGAGGAAAAGGGGTAGAGAGATTGAAAGAGGGAGAGAGAGTAGAGGAAGAGAAGAGGATAAAACAGGATAAAATGATAAAAGAGAAGAGGATAGAGAGAGAGAGAGAGAGAGAGAGAGAGAGAGAGAGAGAGAGAGAGAGAGAGAGAGAGAGAGAGAGAGAGAGAGAGAGAGAGAGAGAGAGAACTAGCTGATTGATTGACTGACTGACTGAATATATGAATAATAAATATACATGCAAATAAGCAGAAAGTGCACACCTAAAAGGAATGGAAAGAATTTGCGTGTTTATGCAAACGGATACAAATTGTTGCATGTATTTGCAACTACCATTCACCGATAAACAAACACAAAGGCATCTATTTAGAAATGAAGATAAAAGTATATTTTGGTAAATGCACACTAGCCTGCCTCCATTTGACAAGACACCCTAAAGTACACGATTTTCTCCATTCTTTAAAATTTTCTTTTAATATCTGTTACAAGACACTACCGTAATATACACTTTCCCCTCCTCGTGCATACGGAATGATTCTTGATATTAGGGCGTAATGCCACAGTGTCCAGTGATATTTAGTGTTATGCCTCCGGAGTCTTGAAGTGTCCCCAAGCTCCTCTACTTTTGGCGTTGGTAATATCCCGTTCGAAGCTTCATGACTCAAAAGTTTCGCTTTCGCCCCGAACCGCCCGTGAATTCCGTCCTGCGTAAGGGTGTGCGTGCGTGTGTGTGTGTGTGTGTGTGTGTGTGTGTGTGTGTGTGTGTGTGTGTGTGTGTGTGTGTGTGTGTGTGTGTGTGTGTGTGTGTGTGTGTGAGTGTTTGTGTGTGTGTGTGTGAATGTGGTTGTGTGTGTGTGTGTGTGTGTGAATGTGGTTGTGTGTGTGTGTGTGAATGTGGTTGTGTGTGTGTGTGTGTGTGTGTGTGTGAGTGAGTGTTTGTGTGTGTGTGTGAATGTGGTTGTGTGTGTGTGTGTTTGTGTGTGTGTGTGTGTGTTTGTGTGTGTGTGAGTGTGAGTGTTTGTGTGTGTGTGTATGTATGAATGTGTGTGTGTGTATGAATGTGTATGTGTGTGTGTGTGTGTGTGTGTGTGTGTGTGTCTCCTTGGACCAGCGTCTCCTGTGATTCCTTCCAAGATTTCATTCCCGGACGTTTCCTATGTGCTCTTATGAGGCTGGCGGCTATGTTGGGAGACGCTCGAATACAAGGCAATTACGCGTGAGTGATGTTCTCTTCGTGCTTTCGCCGAGATGCTTGGTGTTGCGTCGAGAGGAAGTTGCTGACGGTCTGCCTTGTGGTGTTCGCTTCGCCTTCCTGTTGCATAGGGCTTCTGTTCTGCATCTGTTTATTTGTAGTTATGAGCCATTAGCTTTTGCTTGTGAGTTTATTGTCCACTTTCAGTTTTTCTTTTGCGTTTTAATTGTCATTTACGCAGCTCCACACACACGCACACAAAGGTTCGTTTATGTATATATATATATATATATATATATATATATATATATATATATATATATATATATATATACATATATACATATATATGACACACACACACACACACACACACACACACACACACACACACACACACACACACACACATATATATATATATATATATATATATATATATATATATGTATATATATATATATATATATATATATATATGTGTGTGTGTGTGCGCGCGCGCGCGCGCGCGCGTGTGTGTGTGTATGTGTGTCTCTGTGAGTGTGTGTGTGTTTACTTATTTATTTATTTATTTATATATATGCATATATACATATATGTATATATATGTATATATATTAGTATATATACATATATATACATATAGATAGATAGATAGATAGATAGATAGATATTCATATATATACATACATATCTATAGCTATATAGATATATATTATTTGAGTCATTCCAATTCCGAATTAGTCAGGCGAGGTGTGAAGACATTTCCATTTTCATCGAGACAAAGAATTTTATGAATCCGACTTTTTAAAAGGGCATATCATTATGGAGTTCCCTACAGATAGACAGGAACACAAACCCCTTCATTGTCACCCGGCATGACCCCGCGCCTATGGGCATGCACACAGGGGCCGGATTTTAATGTTACTCCTATTCAGACTGTAGCGAAAATCGTACCTCTATATATTGTTTTGCATTTTGAAATAGCGCCTTTGTCCACCACAGGCCACCCCCTCGAAAATAAAAGAGAAATAAAATACTATTCATTAATTCTTTTGAACTCCGCGTGCGCATGGCCTCTGCGAAAAAAAGCCAATTAAAATCTACTAGCACGAGAAATAATAATGGAAAATGTTTAAAAAATAGCAAGCCCTCGTGGTGGCGCGCCGGATTCCCCGTCGGCGGTTCCGGGCGTGTGCCGGGCTAAACACAAATCTGCATTTTTATCTGATTTTGTGAAGTTAGCGCCTCTCGCCTCCGTGACGCGGCGGGCAGCAAGGGGCGTGCTTCGAGTACTGCTTCGTCGTGGCAGTCGCAGTGGCGGTGGAGGCGGCGGCACGCTGGCGTCCCTCGCACGAACGATTGAAGAAAGACTTGCTATGCAAATTGAATTGAAAAGGTACCCGAGATGCTGCTGCGATTAATGCGTCTATGTTTTGGTTTTAGTTTTTTTTTTTTTTTTTTTCCTTCGCGAAGTGTGACACCCGTGCCATGACCGGCGGGCTACAATCAGTTCGCGTAGATTGGACACTGGATAGAGAGCGGCACACCCGACCCTTCGGCTTCCACTAAACGCGAGTGCCGCCGCGACCTGTCACAACTCCGGCCAATATCAGGCCAAATGGAGAGGGGGGAGAGGAGGGTCATGCTAGTACCAGGGGGAGAGAGGAGAGGAAGGAAGCACAGAGGATAGGAGACAGAAGAAGAGGGGAAAAGAAGAGAGAAAAAGCAGAAGGAAGAGAAGAAAAGAGAGAAGCAGAGGGGATAGAGGGAGACAGAAATAGAGGGGAAAGGAGGAGAGAGAAGCAGAAGGAAGAGAAAAGAGGAAAAGAGAGAAGCAGAGGGGATAGAGGAAGACAGAAGTAGAGGGGAAAGGAGGAGAGAGAAGCAGAGGGAAGAGAAGAAAAGAGAAAAGCAGAAGGGATAGAGGGACACAGAAGTAGAGGGAAAAGAAGGAAAAAAGCAGGGATGAAAAAGGGAGACAGAAGCAGAAGGAAGAGAAAAGAGGAGAGAAACAGAGGGAGGGGGAGAGATAAGCAAAGGGAAGGAGGGAGACAGAAGCAGAGGAGAAAAAGGAGAGCGAACCAGAGGGGAAAGGGAAAGACAGAAGCAGAGGGAAAGGAAGTAATAGGCAGAGAGAAAAGAAGAGACTGAAGTAGAGGGGAAAGAAAGAGAGACGCTGCTACCCCAGCGTTGAAAAGGGTAGGCGAGTGACGGTGAGTAGCGAAAAGTCAAACAAACAAGCAAAGAAACTATATATAAGAGAAAAAAAAAGGGAACCTGAAGGAAGGATATCAAAGCTAAAGCATCCTAGAAAGTACTATGTAATTAAAGTGAACTTGCAAAATAAAGCTCAACAGAGAATACTTAAACCATGAAAAATATAGGTGAGCGTATGTAATTGTAACAACAATGATAAAAAACAACAAATAAAATCTACTAGCTTGAATGATAATTGCAAAAAGATTTCAATAATGAAAATGAGGACAATAATGGTACAATTTTATCATTAATAGTAATTGTTGCACAGCTCTTAGTTGTAGCGATACAAGTAAAGCAATTTAGTTAGGCTGGCAGATTATTAGTAAAAGAAGCTAGGATAATAATGGTAATGCTAGACGTAATGCTAATGAAAATAAAACAACAATGACAGTGATACAGAATATGTTGCTTCATTAAGAATAATTGGGAAAAAGAGATGCATGGCTCTCATAATGTGTACCGTGAAACCCTCCACAGGTAATGGCTCATTAGTACTCTATGGTCGGCAGGGGTTTCGAAGGCAGGGCCTCTACGCTCGGCTGCCGCGGCTTTTATTCATGGACTGCATATGCATATACATTTACACATGCAAATACACATACATACACTCACTCAAACACGTGTGTGTATCTGTGTGTGTGTGTGTGTGTGTGTGTGTGTGTGTTTATTTATGCATATGCATATATACATACGTACCCATGCAGTGTGCTACACCGTTTCCTTGATAATATTATCAGATAAATTCAAATATGCACATGTGAGTAAATCAAACCAGTTTGGTCATGTTACCATCTCCAATTGTCTCTCGTGCCAAATATGGAGTATTTGGAATATTCATCACGTCATCACAATTGCACTTTAACCTGGCCCCAAAGGATAAAAAAAAATCTGAACCGTAAACTGTATTTGCATGGCGTCGCGTCTCGCATTTTCCTCTTTTTTTTTTTTTTTTTTTTCTTTTTTTCTTTTTTGTTCCACTTGTAAACATTTTGTAGTCATTTTGACAACCAGAGGGGGGGAAATGTGCACGGTCCCCTTTTTTCGCCTTTGTCCGCCTTAGGTAATTGCACTGTTTATTTAGCATGACATTCACTGTGACAAATATCATGATGTATGATGATTGTGATGCATGGTGACATAGGACACGGCTGTGTACATTGTGGCCAACACAATGGCAGTAATGAAGAAGGTTGTGTTAGCCCGTGAAAATAATGGCGTGTACGATGTTTGGCCATTACACGGCGCGGCCCCTTAACAATCAATACAACAAACCAGGTAAATACACCCAGCCCTTGTTCACTATATATGGCCGTCCCTCTGCTTGTCTTTGTGGTCGACAATTATTTTTAATGTTGATGTACTGGCCGGCTTAATGAATTGGGTTCGTTTAACTTTGCTGGTCTAGTTTGTTTACTGCCGCGACCGCACTGTGACCGGCAGACAGATAAGCACGCCATTTTCATGTAACTCAAAATCCTGCAGCACATTGACTAAGAAATACATGCGGGCGGCATTTTGCTACCGGGCCCGGTAATTTTGTGAGGTACGCTGCAGGAGGGCCAGAGAAACGATGTTAGGGAGCCAACACACACAGCCAGGGAGCCAACACACAGTCCCACGCCTGCTGAGCCACGTAAACGCTGCACAGGGGCCAGCAGGAGGCAGGACTAGTGCAGGTGCCCCAGTAAATAGAAAGAGAAAAGAATCTGTAGACCGAACTATGCCGGTTATTCCAGTGGCACACACGGACAGGGATCACAGAGTCAGGCTCATGAAAGGTTGCAGAAAAATCGCGGAATTTGGGATCCTCTATTGCAGTAGAAGTAAAACACAGGTTCCAAAAACCAGCATGACTTTTCTTTGAACAACGGTAACCTAGAGATGGATTTTCTGTGCTATAATCCATGTTTAGTTTTGAAGGAAAAAAGTATTTAATAATTACCCTTAATACCCCGCCTCACAGGGATTGAGACTAGGGCGCGGCACTGTCCAGTAATGTGAATGAGTAGGAAGGTTCCGAAAAGAAGAAATTACGAAATGGTGGATATAATAGCTGTTGTTAACCGAGTTTTTCGTAATGTTTGGTTTACTGGCAGGAAAGTATGATGGATGATGGGAAGGGTTTTCTGATGAGGATTGCAGGCTCTCGTGATTTTGCTCTCGGTTAAAATTCAACTGTTGTAGAAAACGGGAAACGGGAATGGCGATGGATGTAGACAGATGTGTGTTCATTTTTTTACGGAATATATTGTTTGGTGGTCATTTTTGAGATGGGTGTTATTTTTGACACGAAGGACAAAAATGTATATAACAATCCGTCCAAGAAGGATAAAAGGCAAAAGTGATGAAAGAAGAGAGAAATAGTAAATAGTGACATGGAAAACAAGTGAACGATCAGTGACTCAAGAAGAAACAAGGCAAAAAAAAAAAAAAAAAATATATATATATATATATAAATAGATTATAGAAAACAATCACCAATGGAATAAGCGACACAAACATGTTATAACTCGTGTATAAAAAGAACCAATAATAAGTTAATGTGCACAAGAACATGAGAAGCCGAAGAAAATGAAATAAATAAGACAAATGGAGTCCCCAATGACAGAACAAACCACAAGGGGCGGCGAGAAATTAAGAGTCTCCCAGGCGGTGTAGGTGTTGGCACTGATGATACTAATAGCGTTGTCAGTGGTGGGGATGGTTGCCGTGGGGGAGGGAGGGCGTGTGGCTGGCAGGGGGTCCCAGATGACTGATAATGAAGGCTGCCAGTGAATTATGATTGCGAGAGGGCCGTGATGAAGTGATAAAGTCTGGTGTAGATAGGGGGAGAGCGGCTTGAATGGTAAAACCGCGTCGTAGGACCTGATCAGAAGTTTAATCTACCCTTTTTTTTTCTCTCTCTCTCTCTCTCTCGCTTTCTCTCTCTTTCTTTCTGTCTTTCCACTGTTTCTTATCCCCGAGAGTTCATTTGCATTTCCTAGATCGAACGGTTGTATATAGTTGGCGTAGTTTATGGATTTCCGATACCAGCCTCATCATGACGGTTTGCTTAAAGGATAATGCTGATTTCATGCATGCATTTTTGAAGCCGTGGTTTGAAAAGCGAAGTACTGCGCTGAGATGGTAAAGATTCAAATCTTGGTCGTATAACCTTTATGTGTTTGTTCAAGTGGCTGTTTTGTTTTGATTTGCCTATGTGGCTTTTCAAATTTCATTCTCAGGCGTCAGACATATGTTTATTTTTATCCCCAGCTGTATATTTTACGCACATTTTTATGTTTACGTTCATCCGTAATTTATTCATGCAAGCTTCTGTATGTGTGCCACATGAGATATGAGCCTCAATCCATTTACGGTAATTTAGATAATCAATCAGCCATTAACGTATAATTGTCATACAATCATCGCGAAAGAGAGAGAGAGAGAGAGAGAGAGAGAGAGAGAGAGAGAGAGAGAGAGAGAGAGAGAGAGAGAGAGAGAGAGAGAGAGAGAGAGAGAGAGAGAGACAAAGACAGAGATAGAGACTGAACCCCTCGACATACCGGCGCTGTCTTTGCACTCAACGCTTCCAACCTGTGAGTGCAAAGTCGAGTATAATGATACAGGTGATTGGCCAACGAGAGTGAAATTGGCCAGGTGATAAAGATGTGTTGGAGAGAAAAGCGAGAAGGGCGACCAGGTTTATTAATCTCTTGCCAGTTACTGAAGATAGAAGGAGACCGAGAGGGAATCTTAACCCAGACGGTGATATTGCCGGCTCCCTCAAGCTCATGCCGAAGAAGGTCGAAGAAAATAGGTGGTTATTGCCATCTTCGCAAAATGGCGAAGGGTTTCTTGTTTTTGAGGTTAAACTTCGTATCAGGAGACCGTGGTTTCTCATGCTGTTGTTGAAGACGACTTGATAGGTAATTGATTTCACTGATTAATTAAATTGTGTCTTGATTGAGTGGGATTTAGTCGTCTTGGTTAGTGGAAAGGAATCCATGAAGATAGACAAAAGAAAGAATTGATAGATTAATAAGAAGCGCTAACAGTGTTCAAAAGTTTAGTGTTTTGCCCCTGTATTACTTACACGGTATAGCTGACAAGAACTGTGGATTGATTGTAATTGTAAACCGGGATTATAAGCAACGATCGATATATTCATCATGATTGTATGGTATTGTTCGTATCTTGGATCAATATGATGATAATCTGAACCGGAAAAAATAGTCGACACTACTGCTATTTGTAATTTCGACATTGGTGCTAATCAATGTCCAGAATTAGTGACACTTCAAAGTAAACGATAAAGACTGCAATAATAGTTGAGAAAAAAAAAAATCATATAAATGGAAATGATAGAAGGAATATTAATATTATTGATTATAATGATCATAAAGGCAATGCTCCTGATAGTATTGGCAAATACATTTATATTAAAAATGATCACACT